>PISW01000497.1:480000-569091 GCA_004023785.1 Mungos mungo | reverse complement strand
GCCTTTTACTTTTGAAACATTTAACCTTTAGATTCAATGAAGTTGCTATTTTGAGTGTAGTGTTGATATTGTGAAAATAAGTACAATTTGGATTTCATGTTTCTTCATGTTCATTCTTCTTGCACAAGTGGATGATTAAGGAATTATGCATCATAAACAGGAATTTAAGTGAGCTGTATTATGGGTGCACTGTCTTTGCGCACACATTTGGGTATATTCTAAATGCAGGGATTATTCACATTTTGCTTCCTAACTTTTTGTTATAAAGGGCCAGATTTCTTATTCTTACCACATGATTGTTTATATGTGAAGCACATCTTGCTATTGCCCTATTTTTGTTGCTTTTGTTCATGGTAAGAATTGTCAATATGAGAATGTATATCTTTTTTGCAAGAAACTTAATAAAGAAGTTAAAAGAAAAAAATAAATAAATAAACTAATAGAACTATTCATAGGATGGATCAACCTGCTTTCCTTGGCCCCCTTCCGCCCCCAGGCAAATGCCTTCTCCAGCCATTTCTCCGTTACCTGTGTGGATTCTGATGTGTTCAATAAGCCGGGCCGTTCCTTTGCTGGCATAATTGCAATACCGACACTTGAGCTTCCCATCGAAGGTCCTTTCAAACCCATCCACTAACATTCCTGAGTTTTCATCCAGAGAAACTTCA
This sequence comes from Mungos mungo, assembly GCA_004023785.1. Classification (NCBI taxonomy): domain Eukaryota; kingdom Metazoa; phylum Chordata; class Mammalia; order Carnivora; family Herpestidae; genus Mungos; species Mungos mungo. The sequence goes on along the minus strand of PISW01000497.1, from coordinate 568,423 downwards.
ACAGATGGGTGATCGAGTCCGTTTTGATCACCATCTGTTCCAGCTATAAACAAAGTATAGCAAAAGAAATTATGCATCTCAGAATCAACTCAATTTAGCATCTTAGTTTCGAGTGGTAAAAAGATCATAAATTGGTAGTTATTTAGCACGAAAGCTAAACTCCTAAGATACTGACTTTCTGAACTGAGGTTAATTTCACACAAAGCAGTGTTCTGTTTTTGAGAACCTTTTACAGGGAGACCTCAAACTACTTACAAATACCCTTTCTCAGTCTTCCATACACTTCTGAAGAAGGGAGCTGGGCATTACCCTGATCTGACAGGTGAGGAGCGAGAGGGGAAGAAGGAGTAATGGCAAAGGTACACATGTTTAAGATTCTAGCCTCTTCTACAAATAGTATAATTGGCAGTCAAGATAACCTCCCCAAATCCTAACTCTATTTACTGTAGTCTAAAGCAATTAATGTTGAGTTTCGCAGTGTTCCACTCGGTTTATACACATGTTCTAGATGCTGGGATGCATTTAGAATCTTAAAATTCTAATTAAGCATGTAAAGGAAGATATTGTATCCAATACCTCTGAATGTTAGAACTGCAAGAATTTGAAAGCTTTTTAAAAGGTACCTGTCTGGCCCTTTGCTTTTAATTTGGTCTGACTACTTCTTTGCATCTATAAAGAAACTGAAGGGACAAGTGCTCCTAATCAGGAAGACCAGCAAGCAGTGGGGACGACAAGCCTGATCTCTAGACTCCCAGGCCAGGAACCTACACACTTGAGTGTCAGGAGGGACATTTTTATTCCTACAGCATCATGGGAAAAGCACTTCTACTCCGTGCCCAGGATATAGCAGTACGGGTGTGAACAAGGCCAGCCTCTTCCTCCTGTTTCCTCCCAGCTTCACCAGGAGGAAAGTGACTTTGCTGGTCGGTGAACACCCAGTATCCACCAGTGCCCCTTCTCTGATCTCTCTCTCCCGCCAGTGACTCTACAAACGTAATGTGTATGTAGATTACACGGGGAGCTTATTAAAATACAGACTGATTCAGTAGTTCTGCAGTGGGGACTGACGTTTTACACTTCTGACAAGCTCCCCGGTGATGCCTGGTCACTGCCGCTGGTCCCTGGACTACAGGGCCACAGACCTTCTTCATCAGGAGTCTGCAAACTTCCCATAAGGACCGGACAGTAAATACTCTGTGGCTTTACGGGCCACATGTTCCCTATCACGAGTACTCAACTCTCCTGTTCTAGCACAAAATCAGGTACAGAAAATGTGTAAATAAGCAAATGTGGCTATGTTTCAAAAAAATTTATGGATGCTGACTTCTGAATTTCATACAATTTGCATGTTTTTGTTTTGGTCCCCCCACTCCACCCCAACCATTTTAAAATCTAGAAGTCACTCTTAGTTTGCAGGTCAGACAAAAGTCATTAGCAGTCCAGGTGGGGCCCCTGAGCTACACTCAGAAATGAACTCCAGGGCGGGCCGTAAGCAAACAAGACGAGGTCTCTCACAGCGGGCTCAAGTGGGTCACTGCTTTCTCCTTCTTAGTTTGCTGCCTGGATGGCTGAACTCGGTCAGACCTTTCCTCGTTCCATGGAAACTCCTATCACATCTCTGGTCTAATCCAGATTTCCTCATGGCCAAATCCTTTGTATAGTGAAGCGGATGTTTGACCCCCCTGGGTTCCTTGTGTCTACTGTTGGCTAACAGAACTCAGAAGACGAGAAGGATATTCACAACTCCTAACCTTCCAGTGAGACCATAATGCCTCTCTAGCCCACGTTAGGCCCCTGGGGAAGCTTCGTTCTCCCTCAACAAAAGTCTGACGTGTTTAAAGAGGAAAACAAATTGTCCTATTATCTGAGTAAGAATGGAATGATTCACATTAGTTAATAGCGGTCTTCATCATATGAATAGCTATACACAAACATTAATATATTTATGAAAAGAAAATTATTTAATAGTATTAAGATGAGTCTACCTCCCTGAAGAGCCTCTGCTTCTTTATCCCCACTAACTGATCCAGAAATCATATTCACATGATGAGTCTGTTGAGTCAGATATTCCTGGAAATCTTTCACGAAGTCCAAAGGCTCTGGTTTCTTTTCACCCATCTTTACTTTTTTCTTTTTCTTTCTTTCCTTCTTTTTTTAAATTTATTTTATTTTATTTTTTTGAAGTTTACAGTTCGTTATGCCTGAGGGGGAGAAAAGTAAAATAATTTCACACTAGTGAGATCCAATATGTATTAAAACAATAGTGACAAAGACCACGTGCTAGGTACTATACACAGCTACAGAGAAAACGGTACCTGCCTTTCAACAGCTTATCATTTTCTCGGTGAATTAGGTAAGACATACAGAAAATGGTGAAAATTTAATATATTTAATATTTAGATAAATTAGGATTCAAACTTAAAGGATGGAAAGAAAGGACAAAAACAGAAAATAACTCCACATGAAAGAAACAGGCAAATCAGCAGAGATTATCAATGGATACAGTAAAACCAAGTGGCTCCATCAGGGCCAGAGAGAATTTTCTGGATGATGGACGTGTTACATATCTGCATTGTCCAAGGCAGCTGCTACCAGTCACACACAGCAACAAGTGCTTGAAGTGTGGTGAATACAGTGACCTGCATTTTAATTTTATTTAATTAATTTAAACTGAAGTAGCTACTTATGGCTAGTGACTATCATTTTAGACTGCAAAGACTTTCAAATCATAGGGTTTGCATGGATGAATAATCTAGAAATAGGCGATCTATCTTCAACAAGGGGTGGCAAACCTTTTCCATAAAAAGACGAGACAGTATTTTAGGCTTTGCAGGTTGTAAAGTTTCTGTCGCAACTACTCAACTGTCATTATAGTTAAAGCAGCCATAAAAAATATGTAAATAAACTGAGTATGGCTGGGTTCCAAAATACAGTTTTATAGAGGCAGGTCTTAGGTCAGGTTTGGCCTATAGGTCCTAATTTCCTGACCCCTGCCACAGAAATCCAACTCACCACCTCCACCACTACCCATCCTGCTATGAGAATGGTGGGGGGGAGGAATTAAGAAGGAAAACAAAAAATCTGATGCTAATGTAAAGGGAAAGTCTTATACAAGAATGTATAATCACAAACTAAATAAACTGGTCCTCACATAGGTATAATTATGGTCCAAATTCGGAAACCAAATAATGAAATAGTTTTCTAGTAAAAACAAGGAAGTCTAGCACCTAAGAGACAAAGGTCTTTTCTTCCCGTAAAAATATTTTTATGCAAATGTCGAAGGTCTTGTTAAATGTCTTCTGCTAATTTTCCCCCCTATATTCCAACTTTTTAATGAGTAATTTCTATCAAAAAAAAAAACACAAGTCCTCATCTTTAAAAGCAAGCAGAATGAATCCAAGATTAGTCACTTCTCCATATGTGTGTTTAACATTTTGTCAAAGCCCGGCATACACACAAAAGAGCACATAAAACCTAAGAGTAGAGTTCAATGAATTGTCACACACTGAATGCACCCATGAAGTCAGCGCCCATGTCGAGAAACAGAAGGCCGCCGCATCCCGGTAGCACCCTGGGGCACCTTCCTGTGCTGGTCCCCCGGAGCCCCCGCAAGGACTCCACTACCTCTGAAATTGCTCAGGGTTTGCACTTATCAGCTTCAGATAATGCAAAATGGTTTTTCAAAGTGCTTAAGCCAGTGCACACTCCCACCAGCAGTGAACAAGAGTTCTCTGGCCAACACACAGGTCTTCTCTGCATCTCTCATTTTAGCCATTTCAGTGGGTGTGCCGTGGCATCACACTGGTTTTAATTTCTATTCCTTGATAACTAAGGAAGTTTTGTACTTTTTATGTTAATTAGAGACACCCTCTATTTTCATACCCAGTGAGATCTTTCAAGTCTTTGGCTCATTTTTCTAATAGGTAAGAGTTTTTTTGTAATATTCTGGATTTGAGCTGCTTATTGGATATGTATATTTTAAGTGTCTTCTGTGTTTGCCTTTTCACTTTCTTAAAGATAAGCTGATGAACACAAGTTCTTAAGATAGTCCAATTTACCCATTTCTTTCCTCTACATTTAGAGTTGTGTCCTACCAGTATTTTCTTAAGGATGTTCTTCTGCAATTTCTTCTAAAAGCTTTACCAGTTTGTTTTTACCATTCAGAGTTTTATCTGGAATTGAGCTTTGTATATGTATAGCAGGAGGTAAGAGTCAAAATACACTTTTTTCCCAAAGAGATATCCTAGCAACATTCATTTCACAGACTATCCTTTCTCTGCTAGATTCTATTATCGCCTTTCTAAATCAGGTGATTGTATATATGTGGCTCTATTTCTGGATTCTCTGTTCTGTTCCACTGGTCTATTTTTGTCTATCCTCACACTAATACCACAGTCTTTTTATTTTTTAAAACTATTTAATTTTTATTTTCTTTTAAAAGTTAATGATGCGCAGGCAGAATCTACACATATATATTTGCATTTGGCTGGTAAAAAGTTTTAAAAAAGTGCACGAGAAATAAAGGGTGCCAAGCACAGATGGCAATCACATTAAGAACTAAACAAACAAACCTACCCCAGTGAAATTCAATCTGCAGTGGTGGAAAAGGCTGTCAAATCCAAAGAATCTTAAAAACTGGAAGAAAGTTTAGAAATCGAGTCCTTCCCCATGAGATAATCCCCTCTATGATTTTATGACCAGCCAGATCCTTTTCATTACAGCCCTAGTCAGGAATTCTCTTCTCCCCACTGTAGCTGTATGACCTCACAGTCATCCCTTAATGGCATGACAATTTTTTTAGATTCCATCTGAATTTTTTCCTAGACGGTGTCACAAATTATGATATCCGCTCCTGGCATGAGATCTCAGAGAATCTTCTTGGGATGGATTGAGCAGGGGGCATGTAAACAACCGCCTCTGCCTGCTATTTAGATGACTTTCAAATTGCCGAGTATTTTCAAAAGTAATTTCAAGCAAATGGAGATTTATATATGTATGTCTCCATAAGGTTTTTTTTTTTAACTAAATGGGATTTTTAAGTAGATATTCTGATAGTTTTACTATATTAGGTATTAACACATACATATGTACTTTTTAAATGGATTCATCATTTACATATAACACCCCGCCCTCATCCCAACAAGTGTTCTCGGCAATGCCCCTCACCCTCCAGCAACCCTGTTTGTTCTCTGTATTTAGGAGTATCTTATGGTTGTCTCCCTCTGTTTTTATATTATTTTTGTGTCCTTTCCCTCATGTTCATCTGCTTTGTATATTAAATTTCACATGAATAAAATAATATACTTGCTTCACTTATTCTATTTAGCATAATATAGTCTAATTGTATGCATGTTATTGCAAATTGGAAGATTTCATTCTTTTTGATCACTGCTGAGTAAGATTCCTCTGTGCGTGTGTGTGTGTGTGTGTGTGTGTGTGTATACACTACATCTTTTTTATCCATTTATCAGTTGATAGACATTTGGGTTTTTTCCATACTTTGGCTATTGTCAATAGTGCAGTTATAAACATTGGGGTGCATGTGCCCCTTTGAAAGAGCACACCTGTATCCCTTGGATAAATATCCAGTAGTCCAAGTGCTCGGTTGTAGGGTAGATTTCTTTTTAATTTTTTGAAGAACCTCCATACTGTTTTACAGAGTGGCTGCACTAGTTTGCATTCCCACCAGTAGTGCAAAAGGGTTCTTCTTTTTCCACATCCTCACCAACATCTGTTGTTTCCCGAGTTGTTAATTTTAGCCCTTCTGACAGGTGGGAAGTGGTATCTCACTGTGGTTTTGATTTGGATTTCCCTGATGATGAGTGACGTTAAGCATCCTTTCATGTGTCTGTTAGCCATCTGGATGTCTTCTTTGGAAAAGTATCTATTTATGTCTTTTGCCCATTTCTTCATTGGGTTATTTGTTTTGAGTGCTGAGTTTGGAAGTTACTTATAGATTTTGGATACTAACCCTTTATTTGATATGTCATTTGCAAAGATCTTCTCCCATTCCATGGGTTAACGTTTTGCTGATTGTTTCCTTCACGGTGCAGAAGCTTTTTATTTTGATGAGGTCCCAACAATTCATGTTTGATTTTGTTTTCCTGGCCTCTGAAGACATGTTGAGAAAGTTGCTACAGCCGAGGTTGAAAAGGTTGTTGCCTGTTCTCTCCTCAGGATTTTGATGTGTTCCTGTCTTACATTTAGGTCTTTCATCCATTTTGAGTTTATTTTTTATATGATGTGAGAAAGTGGTCCAGGTTCATTCTTCTGCATGTTGCTGCCCAGTTTTCTCAACACCATTTGCTGAAGAGATCTTTTTTCCCCCATTGTATATGCTTTCCTGCTTTGCCAAAGGTTAGTTGCCCATACATTTGTGGGTCCATTTCTGGGTTCTGTATTCTGCTCCATTGACCTATGTGTCTGTTTTTGTGCCAGTACCAAACTGTCATAATAATTGCAGCTTTGTATTACAGCTTAAAGTCCAGAATTGTGGTGCTTCCAGCTTTGGTTTTCTTTTTCAGAATTGCTTTGGCTATTCAGGGTTTTTTCTGGTCCCTAAAATTTTAGGATTTTTTGTTCTAGCTCTGTAAAGAATGCTGGTGTTATTTCCATAGGGACTGCACTGAATATGTAGACTGTTTCGGGTAGTATCGACATTTTAACAATGCTTGTTCTTCCAATCCATGAGCATGGGATGTTTTTCCATTCCTTTGTGTCTTCTTCAGTTTCTTTTATAAACTTTCTATAGTTTTCAGTGTATACATTTTTCACCTCTTTGGTTAGGTCTATCCTAGGTATTTTATGGGTTTTGGTGCAACTGGAAATGGGATTCCTTGATTTTTCTTTCTGCTGCATCATTACTGGTGTATAGAAATGCAACGGACTTCTATACATTGATTTTATATCCTGTGACATTGCTGAATTCATGGATCAGTTCCAGCAGGTTTTTGGTGAGTCTTTTGGGTTATTCACATAGAGTATCATGCCATCTACGAAGTTTAACGTCCCCCTTGACAACGTGGACACCTTTTATTTTGTGTGTGTGTTGTCTGACTGCTGAGGGTAGGACTTCCAACACTATGTTGAGTAACAGTGATGAGAGTGGACATCTTTGTCGTGTGCCTGATCTTAGTGGTAAAGCTCTCAGTTTTTCCCCATTGAGGATGATATTAGTGGTAGGTCTTTCATATATGGCTTTTATGATGCTGAGGTATAATCCTTCTATCTCTACTTTCTTGAAGGTTTTTATCAAGAAAAATGCTGTATTCTGTCAGATGCTTTTTCAGCATCTATCGAGAGGATCATGTGGTTCTTATCCTTTCTTTTACTCATGTAATGTATCACACTGATTGATTTCGTGAATGCTGAATCAACCCTGCATCCCAAAAATAAATCCCACATGATTGTGGTGAATAATTCGTTTAATGTATTCTTGGATCAGATTTGTTAGTATTGTTGGGAATTTTACCATCCATCTTTATCAGGAAAACTGGATCTGTAGTTCTCCTTTTCAGCAGGGTCTTTTGTCTGTTTTGGAATCAAGGTAATGCTAGCCTCATAGAATGAGTTTGGAGGCTTTCCTTCCATTTCTATTTTTTAGAGCAGCTTCAAAAGAATAGGTGTTAACTCTTCTTTAAAAGTCATCTAGCCCTGGACTCTTGTTTGTTGGGAGATTTTTGATTACTAATTCAATTTCTTTACTGGTCATGGGTCTGTTCAAATTTTCTATTTCTTCTTGTTTCAGTTTTGGTAGTTTATAGGTTTCTAGGAATTTGTCCATTTCTTCCAGATTGCCCAATTTGGTGGCATATAATTGCTCATAATATTCTCTTATTATTGTTTATATTTCTGCAGTATTAATTACGATCTCCTTTATTTGTGATTTTTAAAAATTTGGGTCCTTTCCTTTTTCTTTTTGAACAATCTGCCCAGAGGTTTATCAATTTTGTCAATTCTTTCAAAGAAACAGCTCCTGATTTCACTGGCCTGTTCTACTATTATTTTTATTTCAATATCATGGATTTCTGCTCTAATCTTTAGTATTTCCCATCTTCTGCTGGTTTGGGGCTTTATTTGCAGTTCTTTTTTCCCCCCTTCCCCTCTCATCTTCTATGAAGTTTCTCAAGATCCACCTATGAGTGAAAACATATGGGATCTGTCTTTCCCTTGCTGCTTTCATAATTCTTTCCTTGTCATATATTTTGTGAATTTGACTATGATATGCCTTGGTGATGGTCGGTTTTTGTTGAATCTAATGGGAGTTCTCTGTGCTTCTTGAGTTCTGATGTCTGTGTCCTTCCCCAGTTTAGGAAAGTTTTCTGCCAGAATTAGCTCACATAAACTTGCGCCTTTTTCTCGCTTCATTTTCTGGAACTCCTATGATTCGAACGTTATTCCTTTTTAATAAGTCACTGATTTCTCTAAGTCTTGTATCATGTTCTTTTGCTTTTGTTTCCCTCTTTTTTCTCTGCTTCATTATTCCCCATAATTTTGTCATCTTTATCATTGATTCACTGCTCTGCTTCCTCGATCCTTGCCATCGTGGCATCCATTCAAGTTTGCAGCTTGGTTATAGCATTTTTAATTTCATCCTGACTAGATTTTACTTCTTTTATCTCTGCAGAAAGGGATTCAATGCTTTTGTCAACCCCAGATAATATTATTATCATGGTTCTAAATTCTAATTTAGACATCTTGCTTATATCTGTGTTGATTAAGCTCCTGGCTGTCACTTCTTCCTGTTCTTTCTTTTTTGGGTGAATTCCTTCATTTTGTCATTTTGGAGGAATAAAAAAGTTAATAGAAGTTAAAAATTAAAAAAAAAAACCAAGGGACGCCTGAGTGGCTCAGTCGGTTAAGCATCCGACTTCAACTCAGGTCATGATCTCACGGTTCATGGGTTCAAGCCCTGTGTCAGGTTCCATGTGGACAGCTCAAAACCTGGAGCCTGTTCCAGATTCTGTGTCTCCCTCTCTCTCTGCCCCCTCCCCCAACTCATGTTCTGTCTCTGTCTCAAAAATAAATAAATGATAAAAAATATTTAAATAAAACAAAACCAAAAAATCAAATAAAAAAGTTAGATCGTAGGTGTATTTCAGTCTGTTTATTGAAAGAAGCTTGATAGAATAGTAAAAAGGGGGCAAGAAAAAAAGAAAAGATGATTTAAAAATTATTTTATTTTTTTATAAGCCCTAAGTGTTTTATTTTTTATTAAACTTTTTTTTCAATGTTTACTCATTTTGGAGAGACAGAGAGTGTGAGTGGGGAAGGAGCAGAAAGATGGAGCCACAGAATCTGTAGCAGGCTCCAGGCTCTGAGAGTTCAGCACAGACACTGACATGGGGCTCAAGCTCATGAAGCATGAGTTCATGACCTGGGCCAAAGTTGGATGCTTAACCAACTGAGCCACCCAGACACCCCTAAAATTTTTTAAATTAAAAAAAAAGTATAGAATAAAACAGAATAAACAAAATGAAATCAAATAAAAAATTTTAAAAAAAGAAAATAAAGTAAAAAAAGAAAAAAAATTTTCTCTTTCTAGATCCAAGAAAAAGAAAATGAAAAAAACAAAAGCAATTTAAACAAAAATAGAATCAGAAAAACGAGCTAATAAATGAACCAGCCAACAGAATTAAACCCGAAAGAAGTCACATCCAGTTTCCCCTAGAACTCAAACTATGAAGCACTCTGTACACTAAGCAGGTGGAGGGACTTGTGCTGGTGTTCTCGGGGATATGCTTGGAGGAAGCATTTGGGCGGGGCTTGGTGCAACAGCTCTGTTCTCCACTACGGCGCTGCTTAGCTTACTGAGGTGGATCAGTGTGGCGCACATGTGCGTGAGTAGGAGAGTTATTTAATTTGTTTCTTTTGTCTTCCTCTCTCCTCACATCAAATAATTTGTTCTAATTTATTCTGAACACATAAGGATATACAAATGACCAAATTTTCACCGTTCTTAATGCAACATTTGTGAATAGTTCTTTTCCTTGCTTCTTAGAAAATGTTTAGGGATTTTTAAAAGGTATTGTTATTACTACATCTTTTCACTGTTTTCCAAAAAATTGAGGCCACTTGAAGGTCTATCTTCTAGATGAACAGAATATTATGGTATTAGGCCAAACTTGTTAGCTTGAAAACTGTAAACAGAAACTTCTCTCAGCCATAGTTTCTTATTTTGTGAAATGGGACAATAATACCAACTGGCAACGGTATTTTCAGTTTTACAGGTATGGACACGTAAAGTATCTCACGACATGTATAGCACGTGGCATGTTCTCAAACAGTAGCTAGTTTGCAGCAAAAAAATCATTATATCTCAGGTCAAACAATGCTTCCTGTCCCAGATTCAGTTTTTTCCCTTCTTCTACAAATCAGTTCATCAACTCAGCATCATAAGCTATCATTATATATATATGTTCTTCAGTTACAATGAAACACACATGGTCTACCCCCATCTCATTAATTCACACTGCCCAAACTGCAATTTCCCAAACTCATATCTTATTTTACTGTTTTAGGTCGCCTCTTTAAATCATTTGCTTTAGTCTGGCTGAGCTTTCTCAATCTTAAGGATTATTGCTGGTTTCTGAACAAGCTTGTTTCAGTTGCTTTTTCTCATCTTACCATGCTTATCTAAACTGGTTCTCTCCGCTTCCTAATCAGTGTATTACTATTTGTTCCATGACTATTGTTGATTCTGCCCATTTGTCCTTTAAAATTTAACCTCTGATTAGGGGCAAAAAAAGTGAGCCAGTCAGCTCCAATGAAAAAGATTATTAAGAATAAGATCAACAAAAATTGGTAGTAAGATCATATCTCAATAAAAGGGAAAGGGGAAAAAAGGATGACAAAATATCCACAGGTGAGAAACACTAAAAATATACATAAAGAAGTATGAAATACAGCAGACAGTTTACCAAATGAGTTCCAGGGGAAAAAAAAAAAAAAGAAAAACCAAGAGAAATGCTTTTTCAAAAAAATAATTATCAAGAAATTCCAAAATTAAAGATGCCTTTCAGACAGAAAGGGATCATAGGGTGCAAAACAGAACATATGATAATCAAACAACACTTAAGACACATTTTGAAATTTTTAAACCTCAAAGAAGAGGGTATAAAACTACTCAGAGGAAAAAAAGGCAATTCATCCACGTTAAAAAACAAAACACACACAACCAATCAGACTGATATCTGAGTGTCAAACAGTAGGTGCAAGAAAATAGCAGAACAATCATTTATTCAAATTTAGAATTTAAACCTCAAGTTGATAAAGGATATTTTCCAGAAATCTACATCACAATTAATAGAAAGTTTAGTTTCATTCCCTTTGGAATGAAGAACAAGACAAGGATGCATGCTGTTACTAGGGGTAGAGGCCCCTACAATAAGAGGAAGAAAGAAAGGAAAGGTTTTAGGATTGGTAAGGCCCTACAGATTGTGTCCCAATTATAAAAGTTATAATTACAATAGAAATCCTGGTATTTACACTGCAACTCAGCATCACTTCTTGCTAGTCAGTTCACATGAAAACTGAGATGTTTCCGATGGAAAATATGTGAATATGCTTTGATAGGCTTCAAAAATGAAGAAAAATCTTACCAACTCCTGATTAAAAAGCCTAACACTGCTATGGTACAGCACGTGACCTGCAGGAAAAAAATGCATGAGCTTGCCGGGAAGCAAGCAGAAGAAAATGGTGTCTTTATACATGCAGCTCAAGTTTTAAGAACACAAATGGGCCTAATTGCAGAGGATGGCTGGCATATTTTGACAGTCTTTGCTATTATCACATTGTCACATTATAAATTTCACTGCGTTCTCTGCCATGAATTATGTGATTTTCAATCATAATGCATGATGGACTTAAAAAAAAACAGCAAAACAAAGAATGCCTATGAAAAAAGGAAAGATAACAACACTGTAAATATGGGGGAAAACCTGTTCTTAAATTAGAGTTTTAAATATATTGATGGGTTTTAAACTCAGATATTTCTGCAATGGTTTTGAAATTGTCATTCCATCCCTAAGCATTTTTTATGCTCCCTTGACCTATCTCTCTCTCTCACACACCCTTTCTTACACACACACACACACACACACACACAGGACAGGCCCTTGCGAAATCTGAATGGAGTCTTTGGTTCAAAATCCAGCCTTCGCCCTCTCAAGCCACTATTTCTAAGCAACAGTAAATAGAAAAAGAACTGTAACTGTGAAACTACAGGACGCCTCCTCACATCAAAAGAAAATAAAGGTTTCATATCCAAACCATCTTCCTGTCTTTAACAAAGTAATCATCAGTCTCTGAAAATTTAATCTAAGAACTCCACAAATTAACTGAAATCTGGAGATGCCCTTAAGACACTGATAAATTTAAAAACCTTTGCAAAGACCATAAAAATCTACTTTAAGAAATCAGCAAACTATAATGTTTTTACTGAAGGTATCTTTTCCACAAGCCATAAATTCAACACGCTAGCCAAAAAATAAGTTACACAAAATTTCAAAACATAAGATCATGTCATCAGAAAAAGAAATATATTTGAGTTCTCCAATTTTATTGAAGGATTTGGGTGATGTATGCCTAACCTGAACAACTCTTTCTACTAAATGATATCTAATTCTATCAACCACAGAAGAATTATTCCCATACTGTATGATTACCATTCCTTACGACATGGCAACATTTTTGAGTCTCCCCTGTGATTACTCTGATTAAAGTTAAGCTGGGTCTAGGATGGAATTTCGTGGGGTGAAGGTACATGTCTGTATAAACTGGAAAGAATGTACTTAAACCATTTTTATGCCAACAGCTTCTCCCAAATTACCCATTCAAGGCTCAAAAATAAGGTTCTTACAAAAACAGCCAGAGGCTACCCAGTGAAGGAAAAAAGTATTTAAGAAACAAGTTTTGGTATCCCAAAAGAACATGAAAACCTCTCTACCTTTAAGCAGGTAACTCAAACCTTCCTTGGTTTCTGATAAAGAATTGACTTGTATAAAGTTTTCTGATACTTGTTCTTCAGTCTCACACTACAAATGGGAAGCTGCTGATACACATACATGTGCACTCACATAAACCTCTCTTAACCAGGAGCTAACAAAACAGGCATCATGATGGGAATTAGAAGGCGGCCACAACCATGAAACAACAAGTGACACAAGAGCCAGAAGAATTCTCTATGACCTACCTTCCTCCCAAAGTCTATCTTTTTCATTAGCTATGGGAGAATTTTGAAAACCACATGATCCGGGAACAGACTGATCTATTTTATTCACCTGCTCTTTGGGGGTGAGTAACCATACGGCAGAAAACTGAGCAACTAACTTACTTATACAACAGCTTAATTTGGCGGTAAGGTATGCCTCTACAAAAGTGACTGCTGTTTAATAGATGTGCTTATTTTTATGGCCTAATAATTATGGTCACTGAAAGATTTACTTTGCCATAGAACACACATCAACGGAGAAGCCTGACACATGAGGGCTGATTTGTAGAGAGAGCGATGCAGACCCTCCAAAGACCAGAACACATTTCCTGATTACAGAACTGTCAAAAAAGAAAAAAAACCTCTTGGGGCGCCTGGGTGGCTCAGTCAGTTAAGCATCTGACTTTGGCTCAGGTCATGATCTCACAGTTCGTGGGTTAGAGCCCCGCATTGGGCTCTGGGCTGATAGCTCAGAACCTGGAGCCTGTTTCAGATTCTGTGTCTCCTTCTCTCTCTGCCTCTCACCTGCTCATGTGCTTTCTCTGTCTCTCTCTGTGTGTCTCGCAAAAATAAATAAAATGTTAAAAAAAAAAAGGTTTTTTTAAAATTCTTTAAAGGCAAAAAGGGATATTATGAGGCTTTGACAAATCAGAAAACATAACATAAAAGTAAAACATAAAGTTAGAAGATATCCAAAACAGGAGCTACACAGTCTAACCTTTTCACCCCAAATCAGTTCCTCCTTTTTGTTGCCACTCCAACATTGATGAAATGAAGAGTAATCGAAATTTACTCTGGAGACACACCAAGGGACTCCAAAAGGCCATGGAGGGAATTTCAACTAAAATTGAAAAGCCATACAGAGTTCTGCAAAGAAAAGCACACCACAAATCAAAGACAAAAAGTTAATAAGCATCTACAGGTTTAAGCTAAGAAAATAACTTGTACCAATTTTACCATTACCAGAAAACTAAACTAGTAGGTAGTCAAAGAACAAAGCAACAAGTTCATTTCAACAAAAGTTACAAAGAACCACCAAAGAATAACAAGCACTAACTTGACTTTTTCCACCCTTTGGTGGATTTCTTAAGATATCATTTTTGGCAAGTTCTTAATCTTAAATTCAAGTTATTAATTTCATTTGTGCACAGTATTGTACACTTAAAGGGTCAGGCTTAGTATTCTTGAACAACTACTGTTGCATAAAAATAATGCACGAGTCCTAGAGAAACATTTGTGGGAAAGGGTTAAAAAGGAAACCTCCAACCACACCCAACAAGAACACTGGAGTCCCATCTTTATTATTATGCTCTCTATCACAACCCCAAACACTACAGGTTTTCTGGGAAACAGTTTGAGCCCCTAAGGGCAAAAAACACCAAACATCTCAATTCCCCATAACAATTTGCCAACAATATATTAATCTGTAGCTGTGTTGAAAGCATGTCATAAATTAAAATTAAATGCAATTTTTAAACTGTCCAGACGTTTAAAAACTTGTTTTAAATAAGTTTTGTTTCTTCAAAACCGAATTTCCTTAGATTTCACAATTTAAAGTACCTTTATTTGTTCTCCGAATTGTCACTTCCCCTTAGGGTTCCCAATAGCACATTAAGGGGATCCCAAATGGGCCACGTGGTCAGTGGTAGCTGGAACCGGTTTAACTTCAATGCAAATTCAGTTACAGAGCACTTAATAGGTGCACAACTTGGTCACCCGCGCTACAGTTTGTTAAGAGACTTAAGCGTGCATGAACCTGAATGGGTCTTTGCTGCAAAGCCCTCCCAAACCTCACATCTCCGCAAAATTAGAGTGCACAAACAGTGGAAACTAACCCAGGCAGGACCATTAGACAACAGAGGTTTTAAAAGTCCTCCCAAAGAACAGCCGTGGACTGGCGTCGGGGCAGCATTCTCAGGATTCGCAACACCTAGGAGTCCCGCGCCTCATCTAACCCCCAGGCCCCGGGACCCGGTGAAGACGCAAACCTCGGGGAGACCCCCACACGACCACCTGTCAGAGCGAGAGGCAGCTCCCTACCCAGGAGTCTCCAGCCCCTGCCCGCCGGCGCCGCTCCCTCGGGGCTCCCGGAACCGAGACACAGCACATTCCGCCCTCGGGCCACGAACGCCCTGGGTCGCGACCCTGCTGACCGACCGACCACGCCCAACCTTGCGCTGAGGCTGAGTCCCGAGCAGGGTCAGCCGGCCCGCAGCGAACTCGGCTCTCGTCCCCCACCGCTCCTTCTTAACCTTCCTGCTCGGCTGTGTCGCCGCCTTCCGAGCCGGAAGCCTGCTACTTACCACCTGCCCACCGCACCGAGTAACTCCCACTGCCTTGTTTAACGCCGCTGCCGTCGCCGCCGCCACCGCCGCCGCTGTCTTCGTCACCGTCCCAGCCGCCGCCGCCGCCATGTTTGTTGTGTCTCCAACTCTCTTCCCGCCCCACTGCCTTGTCGAAGTCTCGCGTGATCAGGGCTTAGGGCAAAGGCGGAGTGGGGGCTATATGGCTCTCTTGAGGTTCCGTAGGCACCAGAGGGCGGAGCCAGGGAGGTGTGCTCGGGGAGGGGCAGAGCGGAGGCGGGGCCCTGGCTCCGCCCTTAAGCGTTGGCGCTGGGCCCGGTGGCGCTGAGGAACTACTTCGCGGGTTTGGCACAGTCGCCTCTCCGGTAGCACCCATGGAGGGAGCGGCAGTTCGGCTGCTGCGCGGAAGCGCGCTGGTGAGTGCGCTAATGGCGGGCACCCTGGGAGCCCGAGACCACCTTGGCCTCGGCGGCGGGGTCTTCTATTGGGACTCGGGAGACCGCTGCAAGTCCTGGGTCCTAGCCTCCTTCTCTCCCCCTGGTCTGTCTCAGACCCTCCACCGAGGGCCGACCTCCCTCTGGGCGAGCAGGCCTCCGCTTCTGTAAGGGGGGTTGGGAGTGGCAGCTAGTGAAAAGGGGTCTGGGAGCTGTTCTAGAAGCTTCTTTGCGGGAGCAAGCATCCTGCGCCGCATCGGAGAGCCAAGGCTCCCAGATGTCCTTTGCAAGCCATCGGGAGCCTCGGAGTCTCGGATCTTCAGGGGCCTTTTACAGAGGTGTCACCTCTCCGGTGCCAACTTTACCCAATTTCTTACATTTCACCTCCACCTCCAAAACGATTGTTAAAGCAGCCTCTTTCTGAGAGGTGCTTTTCCCTGCCTTCCCTTCCGCAGCCCTTCTCCAGAGTTAGGACGAGCCCTCAGAGTCGGTCAGGCTTCCCGGCCAGTTAGCTTTATCTCCTGTCCGGGGCCAGAACGGCTCCCGTGGGTGAGCTCAGCGCTGGTCAGGGGAGCCCATTTCCATCCAGCTTCCTCAACTTGAGCTGCAACCCCCACCCAGTAATAATTCACCTGTTGTACCTAATTCTGACCTCTGGGGACACAAACTGTAGATTCTTTAAAAGATAACTGTGTCGGGTTTTTCACTCTGCAGTAAATGTTTCCATTATTCAGCTTTTCGTCCTATGGTGGTAGGCTTTCCAGAACCCTCTCACCCTTGGATACACTCCTGTTTGCGAGAACACTTCACTAGGAACTTGACCTCTGCTTGGCTGTAGACCTTGGCTTGTGCCCTGAGTAAAGGCTCTTCAACTGCCTCTTTGGTGGCTTGCCCGAGGCAGGACTCTCTCTGAGTAATTAGAAATAATTAATGTTATTTGATTGTTTTACAGACTTGAGGTATTAAGAAAATTACTAAAGTCGTATTAGTGTATTGTTGCAAAGAAATTAAGTTTTGATGGTACTGTTTAGTATTATTTTATGATTGTTGGTTAGTAGTTTTGGAAAGACAGTTCCCAGAGTTCCACGATTTGACTCTTAAGAGCCAACATTGTTTTAGACCACGCACCGATCTGCAGACTCACATTCTTGCTGTTCTGCTGGCATCATTTCATTTAATTCTCAAAACCGCCCTCCAGAGTACTGGTTAAATCTTGCGGCTGCGGAGGCTAATGCTGGAAAAGATCAAGTGACTTCCTCATGTCACTCAGCCAGAAAGTGACAGAGCTGGTGTTCAAATCCCCATCTGATGGTACACTTAACCTTCATGCTCTCCTGCCTTCCCTTCCTTGGTGATGCCAGAGATCTCTTTTGTTGGGATTTGTTAGTTTATTGCAGCTCATCGTCCTTGTTAGTTTTTGAAACTCTTTTGCATTGATCCTCTAATGTAATTGATGGGATCTTGACAGTAGCATAGTGGTTGAGAAATGGGGGTTTTGCAGCCTGATTGCTTGGGTTTGAGCCCAGGCTCTGTCACTTCCCAGCAGTGTTGGACAGGGTATTTAGTCTCTTGTGGATCTTAGTTTCTTGATCTGTAATATGGGGGGAATAATAGCACCTGTCCATAGGCGGATGTGCCTGGCATAGAGTCCGCTGGCATTAAGTGTTAGGTCTCATTGTCATGCATGAGGCATTGGGTAGGATGGCAGATACAATTAGGACCCTAAACACCTACCTTTAAGAAGTGTATCTTTTACCTGGGTGGCTCGGTAGGTTAAGTGTCCAACTTCAGCTCAGGTCATGATCTCACGGTTTGTGGATTCCGGAGCCTGGAGCCTAAGGCTTTGGATTCTCTCTCTCTGCACCTCCCCCACTGGTGCTCGGACTCTGTCTCTGTCTCTCAAAAATAAATAAATGTTTAAAAAATTTTTTAAAAAAGCATCTTTTGGTGGGAAAGTTAGAACTATATCCAGTTAAATCTGATATGTAGATGTGGTACAAATTCTGAGGGGTCCACAGTCTGTCTGTCTGTGGGTTCAGAGGAAGGAGCAACGTACAGGACCATTAGAGGAGAGACAGCCTCTCTGGGAGCTGGGTTTAGATTTTAGGAGAAAAGGAGAATTGGAAATTGGAAAGCAGGGGTATGGAGCCTGCTTGGGATTCCCTCCCTCTCTCCCTCAGCCCCTCTTTTTCCCCACCTGCATACACGCGCGCTCTCTCTAAAGGGAGGGGGAGGGGCAGTTGTTGTTTAAATGACAAATCCTATGATGGTCAGTAGTTCTATCTGTAATCGTTCCTGCATCAGTGAGTGTTGATCTAACAACACACAGTCCCAGAGAACAGCCTTTTAGTTTCCCAAATACAAACATTTATACTGTTAGTACTCATCACTACAGAAATGGCAGTGTTTTTTTGCAAATGCAAAGGGGTCTTTCTTTCCCACGCTTCTTTCTCTCTGATGGCAAGAAGACTAACCTTAACGATCTTCTCTGGCAGATTTCTTTCAGGATCCTTTCAGATCAGCCTTTTTTTTGCCTTGATTCCCTTTTTTTCCTGAGCACTAGACCAGAGTTTCTCAATTCCTGCACTGTTGACATCCGAGACTAAATCATTCTCTGTTGTGGGAGGCTCTCCTTCACTTAGAGGTTGTTGAGTGACTGTGGCCACTGTGACCGACCAAAAATGCCTTCAGACATTGCCACATATTCCCTGGGGGCAAAACTGTGCCCCTGTTGAGAGCCCCGGTTCCCATGTGCTCCTCGAGGGTGAGAAAATGGGGCATTTCTCCTTACAGACCGTGGCAGAAAACTCTCTTTCCTCCTACTATTTGCCACACCCAGTTTGTTGCCTATTGAAATTGACTTTTGAGATTCCTGGAGATTGCAGTAGGAGCCAGTAAGATTCTGAGCTGCTATTGCCAAAGGGTTTCATGAGATAAAATAGTAGCATGTGGAAGTGTTATGCCCAGATTTTAATATCGCCCCCAAAACCAGAGATCGCCAGGGAGGCTGAATCACGCATGCAAAAGCAAAGGGCTTTATTACGAATTTAGGCCCTGTCTCAGTTTATTCCACCCTCTCCTGAAGCAGTCTATGTATGTTCTTCTAGAAAGTGGTGGCACTGTTCGGAACCTTTAGGTACTGGAGGGAGGAGGCGGAGGCTGGAGGAAGGGAAAGGTTACCTTTTTAGTAGTTCCGGAGATCCCCTGGACTGGAAGCTACTGTTTTTGGGGGAAGCAAGTAGAGGCTAAAGAGGTTCTGGTGCAGAAGTTTTGGCCTGGGGATACGAAAGCAAAGAAAGGATCAATTTAAAATCTAAAATGAGATACGCAGTACTTAAATCAGATCTTAAAATAGACGTTCCAGAGTTAGTTGAAATTCCCTAAGAGGACTATCCAGAGGAAATGGGAGTCCCTGAGCTGTTAGGAGGTGGAGAAGAAACATTGCATCTGCTACTGTATTGAGAAATTTATAACCATTATTGACACAAAATCGCATTAATAAGCAAATCCTCCTACTTCCCTGCCTCTTCATGTTTTGCCCTAAAGGAAACTGGCTGTCTTTGGACCACTCTCCCTCCGCCTACCACAGAGCCTAAGGCAGTAGGGAAAAATGCGGCCAGCTCTTTACATAATAGGGCCCTCTCTGTGTTAAATATTGTCCCATAAACCTGCAGAACCATTTATATGCTGCATTGATCCTTCTACCCCAAGGAGCATAAAAATATCACAAAAATCACATTCTCATTTTGATTAGGTTAATTAACAAGCAGTGAGCGTAATTAAACACATTGGCATTTAACCTTGCACTTGTGTTTATTACCTAAGAGTAATTATTGCATGGAGGACCTTCCCCTCTTCCCGACTACTACCTGCTGAAAATGTCTTAAATTTACGTGTTTTAGAAACAGGTACAAATTATAAGAGATACAATGTTAAAATTTGTATTTGTATTTTTGTAAGTTGTTGACAGAATCTTTATAAGCCCTGTGAATTTCCATAATGGTAAAGCTATAACATTTGGTTTCTCTAATTTTAAAGTAATTTGCTTAATTTAATTTGGGGAAGGGAGGGCAGTAGTGTTGCTTTCCACAACTCCCTGAGGCCAAGGAATGACAAGTTAGAAAGACACAGACACAATAAAGACACAGACACACGAGAGGCTTGATGCAGAATCCGCTCCCCAGTCAAACTGGGCTCCTCTTTTATTCTCTCAGTAAATATTTTGTCAGCAGTGAATGTCTTATCAGAACGCTAGATACAGATCGAGGACGGACAGAGCGGGAACAGCTTGCAACTGTGCATGGGTATATCTCCGGTGCTGTGGCCTCCTGACGCACTTGGCCGATGACCAGGAAGGCTCTGTCCTGCACATCTTTCTGGGACCTCATCCGGTCCCTTGTTCTCAGCGCCCTGAGAACAGAAGTCCAGTAAGGACAGTTCATGCACAAGGTCCCAACACAATAGAAATTTTTAAAATGTTATTTTTAGTAGATGATTGTAGATTCTCTTGCAGTTATTAGAAGTAACACAAAGAGATCCTGCATCCTCCTTTTTTTCCTTGTTTTTAGAGTGAGTGTGTGCAAGGGGAAGAGGGGCAGAGAGAGATCGGAAAGAGGCTCCATGCCCTTCTCAGAGCCTGATGTAGGGCTTTATCTAATGACCTTGAGATTATGACCTGAGCTGAAATCGAGTGGGACAGTAACTGACTCAGCCGCCAGCCACCCCTTGCATACTCTTTATCCAATTTCTCCTAGTGGTAACATCTCATAAAAACTACAGTACAGTGTTGTTACATTGAGTTACAAGATGTTAACATTGAAACAATCCATCAAACTTACTCAGATATCTCCAGTTTTCCAGGTAAATGTATATATTTAGTCCTGTGCAGTATTAATCCCATGTATGTTTAGGTATCACCACCATAGCCAAGCTACAGCTCAGTTCCATCCTCACAAAGATCCTTGGTGTTACCATTGTTAACCACAGGACACCCCGCAGGGCCTGGCAACCTAGGGGCTCTGTTCTCCATCTGTATAATGTTATCATTTTAAGAATGTTAGAGAAATGAAACCGTAGACTTCTAACCTTTGGGATAGGCTTTTTGCATTCAGCATAATTGTCCCCGAGATTCGAACAAGTTATCGCCAAGCGGTTGCCGGAGTGGGTGGTTTGTTCCTTTCACTGCAGAGCAGTATTTCATCGTAGAGGACCGAAAACCTGTTCCTCTGCCCTCTCGGGTTCTGTAGCTGGAGTCTGGAAATTAAACTGACAAAGGCCATTCACTCAAGGAAAAGGTTTATTTCATGGGAATAGGGGAGCCAACCAAAGAATCAGCTGGCTCTTTCCAAGGTTAGTTAAAGGCTTACATTCTCCGTAGGCAAAAGGGAAGGGGCAGAAACTGATCCTAAGGGTAAAACAGATAGGGTGCTTGTAGGAAAGACACATGGGTTTTTAGGAGACCAGACAGGAGATAAGAAAGTTGGTGGTAGTACTTGTCTATACAGATATTGGTGGACTTTCCTTAAACCTCCCCTCCTCCCCAAGAGAGGACTTCTGGCAGCTTCCTTTCCCAAAGCTTACTCCTTTTAGCCGGATAACAGAAGCTCCGAGAAGACTTTTCTCTGCATTTATTGAACCTCGGATGTCTTCAGATTAACAAGCTTGCTTCCATTGACTGTTATGAATAAAGCTGCTATGTACATCTGCGTGCAGGTTTTTGTTTGAACTTAAGCGTTCATTTCTTAATAGTGAAGAGCACAGTTGCTGAGTCAGGTGGTATCTGCATGATTGTAAAAAAACTGCTGAGCAGGTTTCCGGAGGGACTGTGTCGGTCATGTCCCGTTCCTAACAGCAGTGTACGGAGACCCCGTTTCTCCTCATCCTTGCAGTCCATGGGTATTGTCATTATGGCTTTTATTGTTACCACTCTGATTCTTTCTCACTGTGCTGAGTTACTTTTAAACTATTTTTTAGTTTCCAGCAGGATCAGAGAATGAGATATTCTGGCTTGTTGACAGTTAAAAGATCCTTCTTTTAGTAGTCTCCATATTTAATTATATCAGAAAATCATCTTATTTTTACCATTTCTTGATCTGTAAAGTTGAATCAATGCTGTTAGAAAACTAGAGGCCCAGCATGATGTCAGTCAGGTTAAGGGCCCCAAGGCAGTGAACCAAGACTCATAACCTAACTTAGTAGTTTCAACCTCCACTACCCGCCCCCCGGAATGTAGCCTTTAACTGGTCAACATGGAATTTCTTGGTCCAACTAAGAAATTTAGTGACAGACTCCTTCAGCTCCCCTTAGGTGGGAGGGCAGCCTTGCCTAAACAGTACATTCCTTGTTAATAAGTTGCTTTCTTCTTCTTTTTTAAATGCTGTCTCTGCTTTTAAAAACTTTTTTTTTTTGGTTTTGGTTTTTTGTTTTGTTCTTTTGCCCCGTGGTGCTCCCCTTGCCAGATGGGACGGTGCCCAATTCATGAGTCATTTACTAAATCCAGTTAGAACTTCACATTTACTTGGTTAAAATTTTTCTTTCTTGTTTTTAAATTATTTTTTGTTAGTTTTTTAATGTTTATTATTGAGAGAGAAACAGAGCATGAGTGGGGGAGGGGCAGAGAGAGAGGGAGACACAGAATCTGAAGCAGGCTCCAGGATCTGAGCTGTCAGCACAGCCCTATGTGGGGCTCAAACCTGTGAAATCATGACCTGAGCCGAAGTCAGAAGCTTAACTGACTAAGCCACCCAGGTGCCCCTAAAATTTTTCTCTTAACATTACAAAAAGGACATGAAAGTTACCATCAAAATCTGCTTAACCAGGGCGAGCACTCTAATTATCTAGCTCTAGAATCATTACATGATCTTAATGGACTTGTAAGTCAAAAAGGAACTTAGGGTGGTACCTAGCTGGGGAGAAAGACAGAGCATGTGCTGGGGAGGGGCAGAGAGAGGGAGACCCGGGATCCAGAGCAGGCTCCAGGCTCCGAGCTCTGAGCACACAGCTTGACATGGTGACATGTGGAGGAGGATGAAAAATGGGCTGGATGATTGTGGGCCAACAGCTTTTTTGACCTTTGTTATGTATTCAGTGCACACACACACAAACGTTTAAAGCAAGACACATGGGTGGGGGGAGGTGGATGTGGCAGGGAGCCGGGAGATGCACATTGGTGGATCTCTACCATAAACAAGTGAATGGTTTGGTTTTGAAAGGCTGCTGTAAGAGCACTTGAGTTTTCACTTTCCAAGTCATGCGTGTCCAACCAGATTCCAGCCCCGGCTACACGGTAGCGTCATCTGGAAGAGCCTTTTAGAAAGACAGAAGCCCAAGCTTCATCTTGAACCTGCTGAATCCGTCTTCATTGGGACAGCTAGCTGTCCTTTCTCTCTCTCATTTGCTGACTCAGGAGCAACTCATTTCCAAGATCCTTAGCGGAGTTGGCAAATGTTCCCAGAATAGACCAGTTTCTTTAGTTTAATTATGTGTCACTATGTTTGACAGTTAGGTTCTTAAGAAAGCCATGAAATTGTTCTGCAGTATGATTTATCTAAAACCTAATCTAGCATTTTAAAGGCAAGCCTACTTTGAAAGTCCAGGGCATACATGGGTTACGCATCGCAAACTTTTAAAAAAGTATAACATTAAAATTTTAGTAGTATATATTTCTCTTTCTTAAATTTTTTAAATATTTATTTATTTTTGAAAGACAGACATACAGAGCATGAACAGGGGAGAGGCAGAGAGAGAGGGAGACACAGAATCCATCCGAAGCAGGCTCCAGGTTCTGAGCTGTCAGCACAGAGCCCGACGTGGGGCTCAAACTCCCAAACTATGAGATCATGACCTGAGTCGAAGTCGGCTGCTTAACCGACTGAGCCACTCAGGTTCCCCTCATTAGTATATATTTATAATACACAAGAAAATACAGGAAATAATATAACTGACACCCAGACACCCACAACCCATTTTTACTATAGTTTTGGAGGTTGGTTTGTTTGAATGTTTATTTTTGGGGCGCCTGGGTGGCTTAGTTGGTTCAGCATCCTTCTTTGGTTCAGGTCATGATATTGTGGTCCATGAGTTTGAACCCTGCATCGGGTTCTGTGCTGACAGCTCAGAGCTGGAGCCTGCCTCGGATTCTGTGTCTCCCTCTCTCTACCCCTCCCCTACTCATTCTCTGTCTCTCAAAAAATAATAAACATTAAAAAAGTTAGTAAGTGTTTATTTCTGAGGGAGAAGTATAAGGGGGGACGGTGGGGACAGAGGATCTGAAGCAGGCTCTGTGCTGACACCAGACAGCCTGACCTGGGGCTCGAACTCACAAACTGCAAGATCATGACCTGAGCCAAAGTCAGATGGTTAACCAGCGGGGCCGCCCAGGCGCCTCCATTTGTCTTTTCGAGAAATGAAACACTTGACAAAAACCATTTACACCTTCTCCCCACACGGAGCCACGATCCTGATGCTGATGCGTATGCTTCTGGGTCATGTTTTTAAACTTGTACTGCATCTGTGTGTAGCCATAAGAATATATCCTATCATTTGGTGTGTTTTTAAACTATACATAAATGCTATTATCCCAAACAAATCCTTTTTGCAAATTGCTTTTTTAACTATTATATTTTCAGGATTTATCCATGTTGACATATGTAGCTCCCTAGCTCACTTTACCTGCTGTAAGGTATCCCATTGAATTATAGGGGAGGACCAAATATTTTTTACTCCACCCTTCTAGGTTCTTGGCTGAGATCCCTTGGAATAAAAGACAGGTTAATAGGGAAAGACAAGCAAAGAAACAAACAGAAATTTAATAACTCAGATACCTTCTGTATAAATGGGGGAAACCCAGGCAGACCGAATAACTCGGAAATGGCTCAAGCCACCGGCACCTTACATACTGTTAGCAGCTAAACACAAAAGGTGGCACAGGAGGGACATGCAGTTGTGCACATGCTCTCAACGAGGGGGGGGCAGTTATGCAGACTTCAGTCCTCGCCTTTTCCTTGTATAAGTTTCTAGAAACATCGTCATCCTATTCTTTCTGGTACAGAGAGGAAGACACCCTTTCACTTGGAGATGTCTCTTATAAATGTAGCTAAGGGTCTCACATAAAAGGGTTGTGTCTACTCGGTTTTGAGACATTCTCTTATGTCCACTATGTCCTAAAAATAGCCAGCTCAAGATAATCCTTATGTCAAAGAGGCATATTTTGTGATGGCAAATTCTTTTCCACTTCAGAGTCAGTACACAACAACCTGGGCATTCCTTTGTTGATGGATAATTGGATTTTTAATTTTTCACCTTTATAACTATCACTGTGTTTGCAAGCGTGTACTCATGTATATGAGCTAAAGGGAATTGCTGGGCCTTAATGCGAGTCTTTATCTTTACTGTCACTTCAGGAGTGATTACTGTTTTTACATTCAACCTACAGCGTTGAAGAGTTTCTTTGCACCCTTCCCCCACTTTGATAAAGGACAATTATTCATGACTCTTGTTAAAGATGACTTTATTCAAGAAGGGACCACCGCAGGGGCGCCTGGGTGGCTCAGTCGGTTAAGCATCTGACTTCAGCTCAGGTCATGATCTCACAGTCGTGAATTCGAGCTCTGCATCAGGCTGTCTGCTGTCAGCACACAGCCCACTTCAGATTTTGTCTCCCTCTCTCTGCCCCCCTCCAACTCTCTCTCTCTCTCTCAAAACTAAATAAAAACATTAAGAAATAATTTAAGACTAAAAAAGGGACTACATTGGATTTTGCAATAGGGAGGGGAGATCAGGCTCAATTCCAAATACAACAAAAGGACAAATGGAGATTTATAGCCAACAAATAGAATGGGAGTCAGTGGATGGAAAGTCACTAAGAGGAGACATCAAGGGTAAGTGGGATTCTTTTGTGGAGGCTGGGGGCAGACCACCCCCAGAAGGGCCACTTTGGCATGAACCGTGTGAATAAAAGTAACCAAAACCTGGCAGGTTCAGGTAAAGCTCTGTACTTCCCCCTCACCTGCCTGCTTGTACCGGGAAGAAAACTATTAACAGATTCCTCTTCACCTAAGAAACTTACCTGCTTAGTTGGGTGACCTCCCAGTGTTGGGAGCTATTTGAACTCCCCGGTAGTGAAAATTCCTGGTGAAGGTACGGCAAGTTTGCACGGTCTCTTGCCCCCAGATAGCTCCCAAAATCTACCCTCTTGAAACTTTCATTTCTGCTTGGGCACCAAACCTCAAAATGCTTTGCTGATCAGTGTCAGGAGCTGCCTGTCCCCCTTGCCCTGTCCCTGAGGCGTGATTGCACCTGGTCAGGGAAAAGATAAGTAAACTAGATACACCCTAATGCAACACATAATTTTCCCTTAAGCAATACGTATAACTGACTACGGTCTGGGCCTGAATGTCTTTGTGAGAGTCACTACTGCGATAAAATGTATCAGTCATCTTTGGAACTATGAGAGCAAGCATTATGTCTCCTGAGAACCTCTTTTTCTGGGAACTTTCTCTTAGAGTTATAAACAGCCTAATGACCCTTACTCATAAAAAACTGACCTTTACTAAACAATGAGGTTTTGTAAAAATACCTATGACACCATGAGTGCCTGTGGCTAAAATTGTAAAACTTATCTATGGGAAATCATTTACTGCTCTTTCTGGTCCTTATACCTTTTGCCATAAATAAAGCTTGAGAACCAGACAAGGGGGAGACGCCTGCCAGATGGGCAGGGGGGCCTGTGTGGTGATCAGAACGAAATACAAGGCTCTCTCACTCTCTCTTTGGCCTGCACCGTCCTCCTTCGGGGGGAACCCTGGACCTGCAGGAACTGGACTCCAGCATCCCAACATCTCCTTTCACTTTCCTGCTAATGGTCTCATCCCTTTTGTATGCTCCGATGTCTACCCCCTCCTTAGCTCTTAGAAGCATCGTTTTGCCTGTAATTTCCAGGTCTGTGTGGATTTCCGCATGCCTACTCTATTAATCTGTTAATCTTTCTCATCTCAGTTGGTTGTTAGTCCAGCTGGAAGGACCATGAAAGGCAGAAGAAACACTCCCTCCCTGGATTTACACTTGCCCTGCCAGGATTCTTGCTAGAGGCATGCAGTCATCAGACTCAGGGTGGGCATTTTCACTAACGTGACCCAGCAGGATTCTTGCTAAAACTGGACTAAGCAGACCCAAGGTCAAGGCCTAGTTAGAATGGACTCACAGGAGCTGACTCATGTTTGCTTAAGGGGAGAGAGTTTTGTCAGACTTCCCAACACTTGAGGGCAGGTGGGTGAGAGAGCAGCTAGAGTAGAGCAGGAGCCTGAGCAAAAACTGACCGGAGGAAAACTGACCTGAGTGCAGGGAAGACCCTGAGAGGAGAGCATTTGGGAGGAGCGGGGTGTGCTCACCTGGGCTGAACCTCTGACAGCAAGTACGCGGAAGCCCGGAAGCGTGGAGATCTTCATGGACACCCTCCAGGGAGCGGTGCTGGGGAGTGCTGGCGGCGCTGAGGAGGCAAGGGCAAGTACGGACGGCTGCACCCTGGCAGTGTCTGGCTGCGTTGGGGACAGGAGAGAGGGGGTGATACTCCCGGTGGCTGCAAGATTCAAACAGGGCGAAATGGGAAAATGTGAGAAGACAAAGTGACAGCTAAGGATCCCGCGAAGATGGGGTGGGGTGGGATCCAGAGGGAGGGATGGGCCTTTTTAAGAGGAGGGACATCATTTACATCATAAGATGAAGAAGGGACAGGAGGGGTGGCCAGCGCAGGGCCCTGGGTGGATTTGGTGGCCGGAAGTTGAGGTAGTTCCTGTTTGCTGGCTTTACTTTGTCTGGTACAAGGTGAGGTCATTGGCTGACAGTGAGGGGTGAAGCTTGGGGGAGGGGAGGTGGTGAGAGAAAGTCATCACTCAGAGAACCGGAAAGGGTCTAAGTGGAGGCAGGTGACTATGAATTTATAGTCGGTTGAGGCCACATATGTGGCTGTTCTCAGATTGTGCCCTGGATGCTGGTGCGGAGACATAGCTCGCTGGAGCCGTTCTGGGCTCGAGCTGAGATCAGAAGTGCAGTGTCGTCGATTGGGGAAGCGGATGACAGAGGGCCATCAGGGGCATTTGGGGGCGATGGAATTGCTGAATGACTAGTGGCGGTCGTGAGCACAGAGCTCTGTGCGTCTGGCCAAATCCAGTGAAGTGTACACCACAGAA
This sequence comes from Mungos mungo, assembly GCA_004023785.1. Taxonomy (NCBI): domain Eukaryota; kingdom Metazoa; phylum Chordata; class Mammalia; order Carnivora; family Herpestidae; genus Mungos; species Mungos mungo. Next base: position 540,291 of record PISW01000497.1, on the reverse strand, counting down.
AGTAAATTTTGCCAGCGTCACCTGGGGGGCTCAGTCGGTTAAACATTCAACCTCACCTCAGGTCATGATCTCGTGGTTCAGGAGTTCGAGCCCCACATCGGGCTCTGTGCTGTCCGCTCAAAGCCTGGAACCTGCTTCAGATTCTGTGTCTCCCTCTCTCTCTGCCTCTCCCCTGCTCACACTCTGTCTCTCAAAAATGAATAAATGTTAAAAAAAAAAAGGTTTTTAAAGTACATTTTACCTTATGTATAAAAGTAAGATTGAATCGGGGTGCCTGGGAGACTCAGTTGAATGACCAACTCAATACTAGTTCACGTCATGATCCCAGCCTCATGGTATGAAGGCCCCTGTTGGACCCCACGCTGAATGTGTTGCCTGCTTATGATCCTCTCTCTCTTTCTCAAATAAAAAACGTAACATTGAACCAGTCGTAAGGGGAAGATGGCATGTTGCTGTGGCAAATGAATCTTAACTATATGACAAGTTGTGATCCTGAGATTTGTAATTAATGTACATTGGGTCTTCCTTCAGGGTTCCTGGCTCATAGCTCCCCAAGCCCTGGGAGTTTCCTAGGCCAGAAGAGCAAAGAGCATCTTCTGTTAAAATGGTTGCGCTCCAGTTTGCAATTCCTGAAACAGTTTGAGAGCCTTAAAGGTGAAATGGGTGCCTCGTTATTCATACTGGACCCCCTTCCACTGCACTTGAGTTTATGTCTGTGAGGCGACTCTAGAATGCAGCTAAGGGTGGGGGCTGGGTGCCCAGGAGCCACCCTCCTGATGAGATGGTTGGGCCTTTCAGTTTCAATGTCCCCCCCCCCCCGCCCCACCTCCTGGGAGGGAAGAGGGGCTGCAGGTTGAATTAGTGGCCCATGGCCAGTGACTGGCTCAATCTGGTCTCCATAATAAAGCCTCCATACAAACCCACTGGGGCAGGGCTGGGAGAGCTTTCCGGATGGTGAGCATGGGGAGGTGCAGGCAGAGGGGTGCCCCAGCTGAGAACACGGAAAGCCCTTTCCCCACTCCGTGCCCTGTGTGTCTCTCCGGGTGCCTCCTCGGGAGTTACCTTCTTTCATAATAACGCAGTTAATCCAGTAAGTAAAAGTCCCTCTGCGTTCTGTGAGCTGCTCTAGAAAACTGAATGAACACAAGGTACTAGGAACCTGCGACCTGTAGCCAGTGGGCCAGTGGGTCTGAAGCACAGGGGACGGCCTGGGCTTGCCAGCTGCCGTGTAACGTGAGACGGGCTGCCTCAGAGAACTTGAGCCCTTGACCTGGGAGGCCTGATGCCATCTCTGGATAGAGAGAGAGTTGAAATTGAGTTGAGTTGTAGGACACACAGCCGGTTTGGGAGAATTGCTTGTTGGTATGGGAGACCCGCCCCACACACTTTGGAATTGACCCCAGAATTATTACAGGGGAATCAATCACAGCACCCCACAAAGGGGTGGGGAATTCCCTAAGAAGCTACAGAAACCGTGTTTGGAGTGGGTTCTGCAGAGCCAAAGACCAAAAAAGCGTGCACAAGCACAAATTTGTTTCCCGCAGTGGTCCGGGTTAGCAGTTCTGAAACTAGGTTTGAACAAGTAAAACATCCTCCATCTTGAGAGCCAAGTTTCCTGCTGTCAGAAAGAAGTTACCAGTAAGAAGAGGCGACTAGAACGTGAATTCTGTGGGATGGAATCAAAGCAGGAAAAGGCACCCCTTCAAGCACACATGTGGGGAAAGAGCAGGGGGCACATCACATGGGAACCTCTGAATCTAGGGACCAGGTGCGAAGGCCCCCGCGTTACAGCGGAGCATTTCCTTGGGAGAAGTCTGAGCAGGGCTTCTCAGGTCGGCACGCTTCTCCGTGCGACCTCCTTTTTACCTCTCACCGTAGTGAAAGCCTGGAGAATTGAAGAAGTCTAAGCATGTTGGGAACAATATTTCATTATGCTGCAACATAATGGATGTGTTCCATATGTAACAGAGGTCATGAGTTTAGCAAAAAAAAACAACAACAAACAAAACCTACCAGAACATTCAGCAGTCAAGGGTTCTTTGCCTTTTTGTGTGCCGTAGATGAAAGTATACAGCACCACAGTGGAGTTTAACAGACCTTTTCTCAAAATGTTCTAAAATACATAAGATATATGCGATACAAAGGAAGCCAGTTATGATCAAAGTTACAAAGACGTTTTTAATTGTGATGTAGTAATAAGCATTTCTTAAATGAGACCCGGCAGCTTTTCTGTAGTTTCTGTAGTGATTAAACATCAAGATATTTGATATGAAAATATCTGTCTTTTCTTTGGATGACAGAGTCACAGATAACTTGTAACTTGTTGCCTGCATTTCGTAATTGAAGAAAATGCTTCGTTTCCATTAGAGATGAGTGAAATAAAGATATAATTTCTCCCATCCACGTTCATGAACTTTATTGTTCCACCCACAAGAGCCTACAGATCTGATCATCATTCCTTCTAAGGGCAACAGAACTCTGGTCAGTTGAGTAGGAAACAGATCAGACTCAAGCTACAAAAAGTATTTGGCAAGACATAAATAACTATTATTCCATTCAAGTAGCGATTGCTGCTCTATACAAAAAAATGTGATGATGTGGTGCAGTGGGTTATAACTGTGGAAAATCATTTTGATGGAGTGGACACCAAAGCCGCACAGGCTGAGGTCAACACTGAAGGGCAGCGGACAGTCGAAAATCATCATCGGAACCTTGGGCTGTGCAGTTTAATGGCAAGGCAAGGAAATGTTTCCTTTATTAAAGACTGTCATATTAAAAGGAACATTTTTTTTTCTGCCAAAAAGATAGGTAATAATGTTCAATGCTTTGGTTCCTAAGGGATTTCATCCACTTAGCACTTAGCCAATGTGTTTTATGATCGCATATTCAGCAAGCTCATACTCCGTTTGTACGCCTAGTTTGTAAAGGACATATGTCTCTGTTGTCTTGTGAATCTAAAATAATTGCTACGTGTTGAACAGTCATACACTTTGTCGGTAGCAATTTTGAGACTAAGCGGGTCACAGTTGCGTCAGCAGGAAAAAAATGGATATTATTGTAATACCTGCTGGCTTCTTAAGTTTCTCAGTGGTGGGCTTTCTGTTCAACTCCAGTACAAAGGTGATAACATTGACTCAGAGACACACAGAACTCTGTAGGGGGTCTGGTGAAGTAAATAATCTCCAGAAAGAAGAGAGGTGGGCAATGTGTTGGGGTTTTAAAATGGAACAGGCGAGTTTCATCATCATTTTGTGGAGATTAGTCGGCTCATTCATTCATTCCAACATCTATTGATGGTCCCTTTACAAGACTCCCCCGCCCACCACTGATCAAAAATACCCTTCCGCCTCCTTAATTCCATTCCTTCTCCCAGGTCCATCCCTGGTGCCTGCTGATCACGACCACGCTCTCTCCTGCTACCACTTAGCAACTCCGGTCCCCTCCTAGAGCCCTCCTGCACCTGCCTTCCTCAGCTCCCTCCTCCCTCACCTCCCTTCTCTTTACCAGCGGTTCTTCTGTCTGGTTCATCAGGAAGAGGACACTCCTCATGCATCCCCCTTCCTTCTTTCCAGCCCAAAGTCTTCCTCTCCCTTCCCTAAAGGAAAAAATGTTCCGTTCAACTTGGCCCTGAACTATCTGCCGCCTAGTTCTGAAAACAGAACAAAATGAACTACGGAATTGAACCACAGTTTCCTCCCAGCTGGCCAAGATCTGTCCCTGCCCTCCTACCTCCGAGTCTAGAGCAGAGCTCCTGGGCTCATGATCGCAAAAACTGACCCGTATGTGGGAAAGATTAATAGTAGTTTCAAACGTAGTGACTCTTGCTGCTTTTCTTTCTCTCTCTCCTCCCCCCCCTTTTTTTTTTTACTACATTTGCTTTTTAATCCTGCAGAATTTGACTTTCTCTTTCTTTTTTTCTTTTTTTTGCCTATTCTGTGAGCCGTATCAGGTTCCCCCTTACACCCCGCACACTCAGGTAATTGGCCGATACTCAGAATGTTTAGTTTTAAATCTTGTTGAAGAAAAGGGAAACACTAATTCTATTTTTAAAACAGCTTTGTTGAAGTATAATTTATATACCGTAACATTCACTCCTTTAAAGTGTATAAAGCAACAAGGCGCCTGGTTGGCGCAGTTGGAAGCGCATCCAGCGCTGGATCTCGAGGTCATGAGTTCGAGCCCCATATTGGGTATAGAGATTACTAAAAAATAATAAACTTTTAAAAATTAGAAAAAATAAAATGTACAATGCAATGATGATCAGTAAATTTACAGAGTTATAGAATCATGACCACAATCCAATCGAGAACATTTCCATCACCCCTCAGAAGATCATGGTGCCCTTTTTTGTTGTTTTTTTTTTAAGTAGGCTTTACACCCAATGCGGGGCTTGAACTCACGACCCTAAGATTAAGAGTCACGTGCTCGGGGGCCCCTGGGTGGCTCCGTCTTCAACCCAGGTCATGATCTCACTGTTCCCAAGTTTGAACCCCGCGTGGGCTCTGTGCTGACAGCTCAGAGCCTGGAGCCTGCTCCGGCTTCGGATCCTGGGTCTCCCTCGCTCTCTGCTCCTCCCCCTCTCATGCTCTCTCAAAAATAAATAAACATTAAAAAAGAAGTTAATAAAAGAAAAAAGAGCCACATGCTCTGCCAGGAGCTTGTCATTGGGCCCTTTCTGTAACCACGGCTCCCTCTCACCCCCAGCGCCAAATCTCTGTTGATTTGCCTTTTCTGGAAATTTCATACAGAAAGAATCATATAATCTGTGATCTTTTGTGGCTGGTTTCTTACACTTAGCATGTTTTTAGGTTCAGGAAAAGACTGATCACTCATTTGTTTCCCTTGTAATAGGAGTCTACCAAATAAAATCAGAAAGATATAGCAAGCATTTAAAGTTGGATGGCTTCTCTTTTGAACAAAATTGGAGCAAATCCATTGTTTGGGCAGAATTGGCACGTTTGAAGGATTTCCCTGAAGCAGGGAGACGCACCAATGGCGAGAAAAGCCAGCCTTGCCTTTTAACTCTGTTGCTACCCCCGAGACCTCTGCAGGACCCCGCGGCTGTGTGCTTGGGGGCCCGAGCAGAAATGGTCGTTATATAGCGCAGGTGCTGTGCTAAACCTTCATGCGGATGGGCTCATGAATCCTCACAGAACTCAAGAGATTATTCTCTACGTTTTGTGGGGAAGGAAACAGACTCTGAGAGATCTTAACTGAGGCTGATATGGTAAATTCCCAATGCTAGGTTTGAAAGTCGTCCTGGCCTTTCAGATTATAGAGCCTATTTTCTTAACCCTTACGCCACATGGTCTCTTAGTAATGAGAGGCCCAAGAAGCAAAATTAGCCACAGGAATCAAAAGAGGGTGGCGCCTACAGCACCCAGGGTAGGGCGGGGAGGGAGGGCCCTCCTCCCCATGTGGGTGCCCTCTGTCCTCACCTATTCCCACCCCACTGGAGAAGCTCTTTGCACTGGCCATCCAGAAGTGCTTTTATATTCAGATTTCCTCTTTAAAGAAGTCCCTGGAATGCAACATTTTAAGAATGAGTTCCACCTGGAAAGTTCTATTTCCTCAAAGGTAAAAGGTCATCATCCAGAAATGTGTTTAGTTAGAAGAGCTCATTGCTGGATAAAGGACATACACATTAAACCAACCTGTGTTTTGGGTCCCAAGACTGTGACTTTTAAAAAAAAAAAAATTTTTTTTTTCTGTTTTTATTTATTTTAGAGAGAGAAGGAGAGACAGCGTGAGCAGGGGAGGGTCAGAGGGAGAGGGAGACACAGAATCTGAAGCAGGCTCCAGGCTCTGAGCTAGCTGTCAGCACAGAGCCCAACGCCGGGCTCGAACCCAAGAACTGTGAGATCATGCATGACCTGAGCCGAAGTCAGACGCCTAACCGACTGAGCCCCCCAGGCGCCCCAAGACTGTGACTTTTAAAGTGTGCCCGCTCACGCTTCCCTTCTTTGGTGACGCAAGAGACGAGAGGGTTTATAAAGTTATTCCCGAAGACGCGGATGTTCTCATCTTTTCTTTCCCTTCTGTGTGTGCTTGTTCCCCGCTCCGTGGGGGACCTGCTCCTACAGCTGAGAAGGCACCTCCCGCCCGGCCTCTCTCGGACCACTGCTCCCCGAGTCCTGAAGTCCTCCCAGTCAGAGGCTCTGCTCGGTGTTCTGGATCGTGGGCCCCCCTGCGCCCCCCTGCAGATGTTTACGGACGAGGAGATGATGATTAAGAACACCGGTGAGTAGACGGCTCACTTTCACCTCCGGACCCCTGCGGTCACCAGTTGGGTCCCCGAGGTGAAATGCCTGGATGTGCCTGTGGGGGGCGGGCACCTCAGTTTGTGAATACAGTTTTCTTCCCCATGAATTTAAAACTTTATTTTAAAAGTAAAACCTGTCCTATTAAGTAGAATAAAGACGTATCCCTATTGTGTTTTTTTTTTCCCCTACAGTTAAAAAATTTGCCCAGGAACAGATCGCTCCTCTGGTTTCAACGATGGATGAAAATTCAAAAATGGAGAAATCAATAATACAAGGATTATTTCAGCAAGGGGTATATACTTTGTAATTCTTCCCATTTCAAACTTAGAAATACTGTACTTTCCAACATTTAAATGTAGGCATGCTATTAGATTAATGACTTTAATGATGGCATAAGGAATTCTTCATTTCCTAGTCAGAATTACCTGTGTTCTCATTTATTTTTTTTATTTAAAAAAATTTTTTTTAACGTTTATTTATTTTTGAGAGAGAGAGAGACTGAGTGTGAGCAGGGGAGGGGCAGGGAGACAAAGAGACACAGAATCAGAAGCAGGTTCCAGGCTCTGAGCCATCAGCACAGAGCCCGACACGGGGCTCGAACCCACGGACTGTGAGATCATGACCTGAGCCGAGGTCAGCTGCTTAACCGACTGAGCCACCCAGGCGCCCCATCATTCATTTATTTTTTGATGTTTATTTATTGGAGAGAGAGCGTGATTGAAGAAGGAGCAGAGAGAGAGGTAGAGAGAGAATCCCAAGCAGGCCATACGCTGTAAGCACAGAACCCAATGTGGGGTTCAGTCTCATGACCATGAGATCATGACCTGAGCCTAAATCAAGAGTCGGACGCTTAACCAACTGAGCCACCCAGACGCGCCTCTACGTTCTCTTTTGGATTGAGGTCCTAGTTAAAGATTTTGTTAAAAAATTGTTTTAACATTTTTAGAAATCCTGTAGTTTTAAAGTAAAGGGCTCAGAAGCAGGAGAGAGTGATTTCTCTGCACCTGCAGTCCTCCACCGGAGGCCCCCGAGAGACATTTGGCAGTGTCTGGGGACATTGTTGGTGGCCACAGCTGGGGGTGCCACTGACAACTGGCGGGTTGGAGGCCAAGGGTGCTGCGTCATACGATGTACAGGACAGCCACGCTGCCCAGAATCATCCAGCTCTGTAATGCCAAGATGAGGAAGCCAACTTCACTTGGTGACACTTCTCAGCAGACGGGATATTCTGCCTGAGTCCCTCCCTCTCGGTACGAGGTAAACTTACAAGCAGAGGTGACATCTGAGTTCCACGTTAACCAGGAAACGGATCTCAAATTTCTAAATCACACAGTCCTTGGATAGAACCCCAGTATACACAGTAGATAAAAGTAGAGTTGTCCTGGGTGCCTGGGTGGCTCAGTGGATGAAGCATCAGACTTCAGCTCAGATCATGATCTTATGGTTTGTGAGTCAAGCCCTGCGTCAGGCTCTGTGCTGACCGCTGAGCCTGGAGCCTGCTTCTTTACTTAGTGTCTCCCTCTCTTTCTGCCCCTTCCCTTCCTTCTCTCTCTCTCTCTCTCTCTCTCTCTCAAAAATAAACTTCAAAGAAAAAAGCAAAAGTAGAATTGTCTTGGCTGTGGGTTATCAGGCCTGGGGGCTCCAAGGAGAACATTTTCAAAATCACTGCACTTCCTCATCATCTCTCCCCATAGGTATGAAGTGATACTTGTTTTTTATTTTGAATACTAGGGCTATCCCAGAACCAGGAGCTCCTATTCAGAACCATTGGCTAAAATCTGGTGTGTTAATCCTGGTCTAAAAATAGCCTTTTTCACAGAACCTAAATACTTTTCCTTCTTCCCGGTTTTAAAGAGACCAGCTCTTTAATGCCATACATAGTAGTGATTTTCCTACCTTTTTTTAAAGCAATGAACGGTTTAGGAAAATGGAGTCTTCTGTGGAGTCCCAGTGGGTCAGAGAGCATCCGTGAATCTGTTTCCCAGACAGGCTTCATCCCCACTGTCTGCCGAACTCTAGGTTGCTCCGAGAAGTCTTAGTGTTGGTCCCACAGTTTGAACATCACTCTCCGGAAGGGGGTGTTCTCGCTGGCTGGGTTCTCTGTGGGCCCACAACCTGCTCTTCCTTAGCTGTAGCGCCACCTGGAGGCTCAGTGTGGCTGCACATATCCTGGCCCAGCTGTCCGCCTCCTCTCGCCCCCGTGCTGCGGTCACCTGCCCTAATAGCTGACAAGAACAGTATTTCCACCTTAGGGCACCTTGGTGACGGTTTTGGAGAAGCAAGGCCTCTGACAGCTATAAGGGACTATAATCAGATAGGATGTCACGCCCTCCTCAGACTTCAGGCACGCCCGAATCCTTCAGTCTTCCCTAGTAGAACATCCTCTCTGGTTCTCACCATCTCCGTCTCCCCTCTTTGTGCTCCCATCTGCTAAGCTCCCCATCAGCATAAACATAACCGCCGGAACCCAGAGTGCAGCATGCTGTGATGCCAGAAGTGTCTGGACAGAAGAGAAAGAAGCAGTGTTACCCTTTTATCTGTGAGCAGCTCCGGGCCTTGAATTACACGTACACACGTTTTGTTTCTGAAACGAGGCCACTTGAAAGTGGGGAACTGTGGGAGTTTCATGGTCCACACTTGGGAGTAGCTGTTGAACAGACAGACCATCACTGGAAAGCCTTGGCCAGCATCTGGTCGTGTTTACCAGGCTCCTCCGCCTGGTCTGCTGTGGTTCTAGAAGAGACCACCAGATGCCCACTGACCATCTGGACTTGCCACAGTGCCTGGAAGGAATGGCCATCCAGCTATTATCTTGGCTGCACGAATCAAGGTGGAGGAGCCTGACAGAAAGAGATGGTGACCCACTGCCTCCTTCCGTCTCCTTAGTGTGTCAGCCTCTTTCTTCGTCAGTCTGTTCCGGTGTCCTTCAGAACATTTCCCCGAGTTTTGTGTTTTAGATCCCATAAGGAAGCAAATGATGGTCCAGCGTGTAACTACATCCTTTTCAGATATATATAGTTGTATATCGTTTTCTAGGTTTTGTAACTTACAACGTAGTGAAATAGCCATGCCAAAGTAAAATGAAATACACAGTTTTAAAATTAGGAACTTGTATAGTAAAAATTTGGTTTCGAACTTCTAAGAAGCTTTCCCCTGTAGAAACTAACTTTCTTAATCTGCGTTTCTTTGTGTTTCCTATAGTTGATGGGTATTGAAATTGAAACAAAATACGGAGGAACAGAAGCATCCTTTTTTTCCTCTATCCTAGCCATAGAGGAATTAGCCAAAGTTGATGCATCCGTGGCTTTGATATGTGACGTCCAGAACACAATAATTAACAATCTGATTCGAAAACATGGAACAGAAGAACAAAAGGCCACCTATTTGACCAAGCTCGCGACAGAGGAAGTGAGTGGATACATGCTGAAATGAATCTGATCTCTTCCAAACTTAGGACATCTTCTACTGCTGTGTCGACTCCTACCTAAGACCACAGCGTGGCACCGTCCGTGAGTCAAGCAGTGCTCAACAAATTAACACCTCTAGAAAAATCTATTCTGCCTCTCATTTCTGATTAGAAATTCAGAGGATAATCATCAGACAAAAAATCTTTTTTGGCCCCAATTATATTTTCTTAATACCTTTGTTGGTGGTTTCATTTGTGGTGGGATGTCTAGAAAACTGCAATTATTAAAACGAATTTCATTCAATTTAACATCGAATATGCGTGATTAAGTCTTTACATCTATCTTCGACAAATAGTAGGGTATATTTTAGGAAATAATAACGTGAAGATATTACTACTTTGATAAGCGTAGGCTGTTAAAATGGCTAAAGCTTTCACTGGAAAATGTTTATGTTGCCAAAGCATTTGTTATACCAAGTACAAACACAGTTACTAACTTGGAATTTTTTTTTTTTTTTTTTTTTGCTTGCGTATGTAGATAGGAAGTTTCTGCCTTTCAGAGGCTGGAGCAGGGAGCGATTCATTTGCTTTGAAGACCAGAGCTGAAAAAAAGGGAAATTATTATGTCATCAATGGGTCAAAGATGTGGATCAGCAGTGCTGAGCATGCGGGCCTCTTCCTGGTGATGGCAAACATAAATCCTGACCTCGTAAGTTTGGAAGCAAAATTTCTTCCCTCCCTCGCCCCACCGTTTCTCTGTCTCTTTCCTACTTGCATTTCCTTTTTACGGCTTGGTCTGAAATTATTCCTTCTCCTCAGAACTGAAACGTTAAGACAATTGGCATCTTTTCATCCTCTTACTTACTGGTGTCCCTGATTAACTACGGTTGATGTGATTATTACTTTCATGGAGGACTATTTACTAATGGCCACCTAATATGTTATATAGGAAGCTAATCTTCCATTTTGTAGGATTCCAGATTTTCTATTTAGTGGTGAATTTAAGTACTGACTTAGTACATTTATTTTTAATAATATTTTGTATAGTTGGAAAATAGATACAGGGCAAAAAATAAATACATTTTATCATTTGTTCTTTCTCTGGTATAACAAGTTAATTGAAATAAATGTTGAAACTTTAAAGTATTTGATAAAATTAAACTTAAAATCTGGAAATTCTCATAATCACATAACACTTTAGCATATTTTAATTTTAATAGCCATAATGGCTTTTGAAAAAGTCAAAGACCCTGTAACATTCTTAACTCTGAATCTAATGCTTTCCAGTATTTCTTGTTTCCTAATGCACATGATGCAATTCTGAGCCCATTAATATTTTTAAAAATTTAATGATGATTTCTTTTGAGAGAGAGAGAGAACACGAGTGGAGGAGAGGCAGAGAAAGAGGGAAAGAGAATCCCAAGCAGGCTCTGTGCGGTCAGGCTGACCCAGGGCTCAGTTCCACAAATCATGGGATCATGACCTTAGCCAACACCAAGAGTCAGATGCTTGACCAACTGAGTCACTCATCTGACCCTGAGCCCATTACTATTTCGTGCGGAAGTTCAGTTTTAATTTTCTGGTAACTTTGAACTGTTGGAAACCAGGATCCTCCCAGTTCAAGTGTGGCAATTGCATTTTTTAAATTAACGTTTTAAATCTTCTTTCTAGGGGTATAAAGGAATTACCTGTTTCTTAGTAGACCGTGATACTGAAGGCCTTCACATAGGGAAAGCCGAGAACAAAATGGGGATGAGAGCGTCTTCCACTTGCCCGCTAACGTTTGAAAACGTCAAGGTGGGTGTCTTAGAATTTCTAGTGAAAGACTGGTGTGAAATCAGCTGTGCACGGAATGTGCAAGAAAGGTATCACAATACTAAGTGTGTATAAGAGAGTTTTGTAAAACTTGGGTGATCTTAGGTGAGATTGTGACTAAATGTACCTTTTTTAAAGATAAGTTTTTTTTTTAAGCTTATTTACTTGGAGGGAGAGACTGTGCATGCAAGCGAATGAGGGAAGGACAGAGAGGGGGAGAGAGGGAATCCCAAGCAGGCTCCACACTGGCAGCACATAAGCCTGGTGTGGGGCTCGAACCCATGAACCATGAGATAATGATCTGAGCCAAAACCGGGAGTCGGAGCTTAACCGACTGAGCCACCAGGGCAGGGCGTCGCCTAAACCTACTTTTCACAAGAGTTCAGGCAAAAAATGAAGCCTTTTCTCCCCAGCAGCTGGCCTCAGAGCCAATGCTGAGGATTAATCCCATTTATACTTTAAAAAAAACCTTTTTTTTTTTTAAATGGTTTTATTATTTTTGAGAGCAAGCACGCGTGCACACAGAGGAGGGGCAGAGAGAGAATCCAAAGCAGCCTCCTCGCTGCTCATCCCCACAAACTGAGAGATCACACCTGAGCGGAAGTCGGTTGCTCAACCGACGGAGCCACCCAGGCGCCCCCCATTTGTCCTTTTTAATCTACGTGCTTGTAAACCACTTATGTTTTCTAAACTTGATCTTTGCGAACCAAACCTGCGCTCCGAGACAGACATTTGGTGTTGGGATACTAACGGCCACAAGGTGGTGATGTTGCTCAGTGAGCCTGGGAACCCACCTGGCGGAGCCCCACAGCTGAGTGGTGTGTCTGTTCCAACCAGGAAGAGACGGCTGCCAGACACCAAGGCCTTGAACTTGACACAAGTGGAACAGCTTTTCTACCACTCCTGTTACAACTTGATTTTTCTGTTCACGCGTGAGCGTGTGTCATGTGCGCCCGCGGGGCACCTGTGCAGATACATAGTGTTCCAGCCTCACCAGCTCCCCCCACTGGCTTCTTTCCTGCTCGCCCTTTCTCTGTTCTGCCCGCTTCCTCCCCGAGAGCTGTAAAGCTAAGTGTATTGTTTTATTGTTCCTAGTCTGGATGTTTTTTTAATGATGAATTAACACCGTATCCATTTCTTGTCTCCTTTCTCCTCTGTTTGTATCCTCATGCCTGTGTGTGCACATACCTCACGGGATCTTTCCAGGAATAGTAGTCTTCACAGAGGAAAGGTTTCACACCCTTGTTTTAGCAAACACATATTTTCTGTAATTTCTGAAATGTTGTATTTCATCCCATAGCATACAGATAAGAATTGGGGGAAATTGTTATTCATTTGGTGTTGAGGAATTGTATGAGATTCCCTTTCTCTGGACCCATTCATGTTTCGCACACGCCCGGGCTGGCTGCTACAGGATGAAGTAGCAGAACAGCACAGACTTGGGCCCCGTGCCTCCCAGAGCCGTGCAGGAAGCGGTGTAGAGGGGGAGACGGGCGTAGCTGACGATTTCCTTGGTTTGCTGAGTTCTAGGCTGGAGTCCTGTGTATGTAAAACTACATAATCAAAACGGATACTGCAAAATTAAGTGGAGAAATAACTGTACGTTTTCCCTTTCAGGTTCCAGAAGCCAGTGTCCTGGGACAAATTGGACACGGCTATAAGTATGCCATCGGGAGTCTGAATGAAGGCAGAATAGGAGTTGCTGCCCAGGTTAGTCACACTGTGGCCGTTCCGCTGGACTCCTCCCCAGTGTGGGTCAATTAAAACGCAGAAGGAAAAAAGTGCAGTAAAACTGAGGAGTATTGGGAAGCGCGTGAACACAAGATGGCGCCCTCCCCTTCCCTTCTGTGAGGCGGAAGATGGCTTCCGACCACCGGCTTGAAAATCCCACTTTTGGTCAATTATGTAATGCCCCGAGAGCCCGACAGTGGCTTAGCGGTGACACTTTTTCTGCTCTGAGAATGTTAAGTATTATCCAATGACTGGATCAATAACTTCTCAAATATATTGTAAATTAAATCTGCATTTTTTTAAAATCAACTTTTCAAGTTTTGAGATTCGTGCTGGAAGAAATTTTTTAGGTTAAGAACACATAATATTTTGTATAGTAAGTGTCTCTAATCCATAATATATTTTTTAAATGCTTATTTAGTTTTGAGAGAAATAAAATATGAGCGGGGTAGGGGCAGAGAGAGGGGGAGACACAGAATCTGAAGCAGGCTCCAGGCTCCGAGCTGTCAGCACAGAGCCCGATGTGGGGCTCAAACCCGCAAACCATGAGACATGACCTGAGCTGAAGTGGGACGCTCAACCCACTGAGCCCCCCAGGCGCCCCCTCTATAAATAATGGAAAATCTGTTCCCTAGTGTCTTGCATGTGAAAATCTGGCAATTTTGTGTGTGTGGTGCTTCAGATACAATGGCCACAATAAAATGGGATATATAAGATGAGAACTATTCCATTTTTTTTTTACCAAATTTTCCCTTTATATGCATATTACGTTTTTCTATGAAGTGATAGGAGTTATTTTCTTGATTAACAAAATGAATAAAGTCTTGGGCCTAATTTTTTATTATTTTTTTAAATTTTTTTACCTTTTATTTATTTTGAGAGAGAGAGTACAAGCAAGGGAGGGGCAGAGAGAAAGGGAGACACGGAATCCAAAGACAGGCCCCAGGCTCTGAGCTGTCAGCACAGAGCCTGACACAGGGTTCGAACCCATGAACCACGAGATCATGACCTGAGCCGAAGTCGGACGCTTAACCGACTGAACCACCCAGTCGCCCCATGGGCTTTATTCTAAATGTCATTTTGGGGACACCTGGTGGCTCAGTCAGTAGAGCATGCGACTCCTAATGTGGGGGTTGTGAGTTTGAGCCCCATGCTGGGTGTAGAGATTTCTTAAAAAAAGTATCTTTTGAAAATATATCATTTTGTAGAATATATTTATTTATCTTTGATCAATGAATATTCAAAATTTAAAGCCTAGTGGCTTTTAGATTTTGAACATGTTACATATATTAGCTATTGGGATAGTAAATGTCATAGTATTACTCTAGGGTTTTTGGGGGGTTGTTTTGCTGCTGTTAATTTGCTAAGAAAATATTCTTAGATCAAAACCTAACCCATGTTTCCCACAATGCTAGATAATGAGAGAATTGGCGTATCTGTTTTTCTTAATGTTTTTCTGTGATTCAACTTCCTGGTGTTAAAAAGTGCTGTCTGGATCTCCTTGTTCTCCGACGTATAAATAATACAGATGTTCTGGCATTAAAATACACGGCCCGGGCTTTGGTCTAATTACTTTGAGTTATCTTATGACCTAATTAAAAGTTAAGGTCAGGTAGTTATTATTTCTTGGTTAACATTGTGAATGCCTTTTAGAGCAAGAGTCATATCTAACAGCGACCTGAAGGCATCAGTCCTCAGGACTGCAGCCACGGACTATTTAGTTTTTCAGTATTGACAGTAAAACATTTTACAGACGTGAAAAGCTGATCATGATTGACAGCCAGTGATTTTAATTTTCATGTCAATGTAGGAAATTATTAACATGCCGTCAATGTTAGTCCTAAGAGTTTGGTGACAGTTGGCTAACTAAAATTTAAAGTAAAAAAAAAAAAGTTTGGTGACATCATCTTGACTCAGCCAAAAGTGCATTGGGTCACCACCTCACTGAAATTTGGCTTTTGGTGGTGGGAGGAGAGCACGATATTCTGTTCTCCAGAAAATTCAAAATAAAAGGCTAAAGGAAAACATGAATGAATACTGATGAAATATTAGTAAGTTTGTGGGCATTTCCCACAAAGCTTTCACTATTGATTTTTGTACCCTTTTTCTGTTTTTAAAAAAAATGTTTATTTATTTTTGAGAGAGAGAGACAGAGTTCAAGCAGGGAGGGGCAGAGAGAGAGAGAGAGACACAGAATCTGAAGAAGGCGCCAGCACAGAGCCCGACATGGGACTCGAACCCAGGAACCCATGAACCATGGGCTGAAATTGGACGCTTAACGAACTGAGCCACCCAGGCACCCCTGTTTCCTTTCTCTAAAACCCACATAGTTTGACATAAGTAGATGGTGACTTACGTGGCCACCTGGTGTTGAAATTTAGAAACCATTTCTCAGCTTGAATAGCTTGATCCGAAACTTCGTTATTAGCAACGGGACAGTTCAGCCAAGATCGTCACCACGTCCTGATTTGTTCAGGTGCCTAGATCCGTGTTTCTACCAGGTGCTCTCGCTTTAGCGCTGCAGTAAACCATTAAGATTTTAAAACGTTGATGCCTGGGCCACTCACCCCTCCACTCCCACGATTTGGATTCAGTCGGTAGACCCTCTTGTCGCTTTTTTTTTTTTTTAATCAAGTCCCCACAAATGATCTTGATGTGCCTCCAGGGTTGGAAGACACTGCTCTTTTATGTTCTAGTGCCCTTTCCCCTGAAGCCCTTATTAATCCTGATCGTATGCAGAACGGACAGGAAGCTAGAAGGTGAGGAAGTGACCTTCCATCTTGCCTTCTTAGAAGGACCAGAGGGAGCTGCTCTAGTGTCCAAGGCCAGTTCTGAGCAAAATTTCTGCGGCTCGCTTATGCCTGGAGAATCAGAGCTTAAAGGAGAAGCTTCCTTAGAAATCAGCTGGTTGTGGGAGCACAGCCAAGCCATGAGAGTGACCTGCAAGAGTTCAGGATACTCATGTGTACGTGAGATCTCTCGAATCTTCTCCCAGTTCCTGGAAGTTAACGTCTACACAGCAGGGGGTGAAGGTACTAACCCACACCTCTCCAGTTCTTCCCCTCCCCCAGATACTCAGTTTGCCTGTAAAAGGAATTTATACCCTAAATAATTAAAAGTGTAAACTTATAACAAAATAAGAAATTCTGCTCTTTTTTTAAACAGATGCTGGGATTGGCTCAAGGGTGCTTTGACTACACTATCCCGTATCTGAAGGAAAGGATACAATTTGGCAAAAGGATATTCGACTTCCAGGTACATAATTATGAGTCTCTTTCTGGTGAGCTGTGCTGTGGCGGCTTCCCGCTAATGAGGAGCCGGGTTGTAAAGCCGTGGACGGAGTCCCCTCCGGGGGGATTTTAATAGGAGAGGTGGAGAGGAGGGAGGACTAGGTCTCAGGGAGCAAACCTGTGAATGCCTTGACCTTCTCCAAGGGCAGAGCAACAGTCCTGGAGGCCCACCTGTGGCTGGACTCCAGATTTCCTGGCGAGCAAGCCCTTCAGGGTGGTCTTCTCACTGCTTCGTGAGTTCTGGGGCGTGGGGTCTGCCATCAGGCTTCCAGGGTTCAAATTCAGCTTTAGGCCTGAACTGCTGCGTCTCAAAACTAAAGATGATACCAGGGTGACTTTGCATCAGGTAGATCTGTAGAGTCTTCAGCACATGGCCTGAGTCCCACCAGTGCTCGGTAAATGGTAACACGTGTTAGGACTCCCCTGTGCAGGTCACTGCCATGCACGAATCCTCAAAACGCTACACGCTGACCTTCGTTTCTAGTAGAAGGTACAGCGCACAGGAGTGGCTACAAACCAGATGTTCTCGGCCAGGTGCATTGAGAAACCGTGGCCTGGTCTGATGATGTAGCTTCTCAGAGCTCCCCCGATAAGGGGACCGCTGGTGACAGTAACATCTTCCAGTCCAAGTTGAGACCTCACCAGGTTCAGGAAAGCCCGGAGTAACAGCGTACCACTCCCCCAAGCATTTGACCTAAAAATCCCGAAAACTTGCTTTACATGTTCGCAAAACCTTCCTGTAAGCAAGGCCCCAAGTACGCTTGTTATTTCACCACCAGCGCTGTGTGCTGTGTTGCCTTCAGGCGCTGTCATCGTGACATGGCGTTACGGGGGCACACACGCGTGTGGAAATACAAGGCACAGTCCGTTCTGGCCTGGGAAGAGTGAGCGTGTCGGGCCTGGCCAGGGCCCCCCGCAGCCTCTCCTACATGGGAAGCTGAAGCCTCACGTGATCGAGTCCCCAAGGACACGCAGCTTGTAATGTGTCAGACTGTCGCTGTGCTGTCCTGGCTTCTGGTCTGATTCTCATCTCGTTATACTAGAGTACTTTCTCCAGCTACCACACAGAGTGCAAGAAAAGGGACAGACTGTGAAGACAATTTGAGGGAGGCTATAGATGTCCTTGGTACCCAGGACACTGGTTTTCTGTCTGTGGAGTTGGTGAGGGAGGGTACGGGGTCGGGGTAGTGATAGGTATTACCTGTGGCACTTGGAAAGATGCCTGGTGTGGGTACTTAGAAAAACACTTTTAGAAATATGATCCCGAAAAGCAACATGATGTATTATGTATAATTATTTTATAATATATTTCATACATGTATCCATGTGTATCTGACGCTTTGATTAAAATGTAGAGTTTTCTCTAACTGCTTTAATCTCACTAGAATGGTTTGGTTTTTTTTTTTTTTTTTTTGCTTTGCATGTGATCATTCACATCTTTCTCTTCTCTAGACTACAAGCTCCTTGGGTAGGGATGAGGCCTCTTCATCCGTCTCTCAGTTGTTTATTCGGGAAAGGCTCATCAAATACATTCCCCATGCCAGGCCCTGTGTTCACGGTGTAGTCAGGGAACTGGTGTTCAGCAGTGGTAGTTCTTGTAGGCCAAGAGGCATGGCGGTGTCGGCTTTATGCCTCTCCTGGTCCCTAATACAGTCACTGGAGTAGACAGCCCAGAGGGCGACTGTTGGTTTAACTGAACTGAACGTGCTTTTCAAAAATAATTAGGATCTCTGCATTCCACATAACATAACTACTTCTAGAATAGTGATATTGGCATAGAAATAGACAAATCGACGGATGGAACAAAAAAAGAAAGGCCAGAAATAGACTTATGCACATATGGAAACTTGATGTAGGATAGAGATGGTATTACAGATCACTGAGGGGGCTATTCTTTCCTTGCGGGGGAAAAAATGAGACTGGATCCTTACCCCACACCATACATGGATTAGATTTCCAGTGTATTCAAGATATAACATAAAAAACAAAATTTTAGGGGCACCTGGTGGCTCAGCCGGTTAAGGCTCTGACTTTGGCTCAGGTCATGATCTCACAGCTTGTGGGTTCGAGCCCCACGCCGGACTCTGTGCTGACAGCTAGCTCAGAGCTTGGAGTCTGCTTTGAATTCTGTGTCTCCCACTCTTACTCTCTGCCTCTCCCCTGCTCACACTGTCTCTGTCTCAAAAATAAACAAACATTTTTAAAATTTTTAATTTTTTTAAGTTTTAGAAGAAAATAGAGAATATCTGGGGCACCTTGTTGGCTCAGTTGGTTAAGCATCCGGCTTCGGCTCAGGTCATGATCTCACAGTTCATGGGTTCGAGCCCCGCATCAGGCTCAGTGCTGACAGCTCAGAGCCTGGAGCCTGCTTCAGATTCTGTGTCTCCCCCTCTCTCTGACCCTCCCCTGCTCAGGCTGTCTCTCTCTGTCTCTCAAAAATAAATTAAAAAAACATTAAAAAAATTAAAAAAATAGAAAATAGAGAATATCTTTATGATCTAATGGTAGGGAAATTATTTTGTAAACAAGGCACAAAAGGACTAATTGTAAAGCATAATAATAACGATCAATTTGGCTACCAAATTTCTTTTCCTCAAAAGACACCATAAAGTTAAAAAAAAAACTTAGGAGGGTGATATTCCCTATACACATAGGTTTGTGAGTGTTCAGTTTATTACTATGCTTTATAAGCTACATACGTGTAATAGGTTTTCTTGCGCATACCAAATATTACAGAAAGAGGAGACAGTCTATAGGGTGATTTCGAGCAGGGCTTTTTAACTGTCTGTTCTCCCTGTTGGGCTTCATAAGTCATAAACACAAGGAACCCTGACTGTCAGGTTCAGTGTGACGTCTTTAATGCTCAGCACAGTGCCTGGCACATAGTAGGTACTTAGTGTGTACTGGGCAGGCAGTGATGTTAGGCATGAGAAATTTCTGTTTGTAATGGATGTATCCGTGTCCGTATTTCCAGGATATAGTTTATAAACTGCTAATATTCATATTCTCACTCACTCACTTCTTTTCTTGACTAACCTCGAGTGTGGGCCCCCTCATCCTCTAAAATTTCGAAATGGTAGTGATTTCTTCAGGGTGTTTTTTTTGTTTTTAATTACTCTTCTGTTTACTTTTTTTTCTTTTTATGTTTTTTTTTTTTTAACTTATTTTTGAGAGACAGAGAGAAAGAGAGTGCGAGCAGGGGAGGGTCAGAGAGAGGGAGACACAGAATTGGAAGCAGGCTCCAGGCTCTGAGCTAGCTGTCAGCACAGAGCCCAACACCGGACTCGAACCCACGAACCGTGAGATCATAACCTGAGCCAAAGCCGGACGCTTAACCGACTGAGCCACCCAGGCGCCCCTCTTCTGTTCTCTATAAGCCTAAAGAAGCTAGAACCGTGCATGAATATTGCAGTAGAGGTACTTCAGTAAAGATAATGGAGAGAAATTTGGAGCTTCAACTATTCTTTCACTACTTTGCAGCTGACAGCATCTTATTATTTATTTGTTAAAAAGTTTTTTAAGTATTTATTTATTGTTGGGAAAACACAAGTCAGGGAGGGGTAGAGAGAGGGCAACGGAGGATCTGAAGTGGGCATTGCACTGACAGGCTGACGGCAGCGAGCCCGATGTGGGGCTCGAAATCATGAACCACAAGATCATGACCTGAACTGAAGTCAGATGCTCAAACGACTGAAACCCCCAGGCGCCCCCAGCAGCATCTTTTTAAGGCCCCAAGGCTATATGCACAATCAAAATTTTATGGATTCAAGCAAATAAAAAATATGTTCGCACTTTGGCTTTGCTGGGATTACGTTGAAGCTTAATTTTGATCATGAAATGGGCTTAAATTGTGAAATGTAGCAGTCAAATTTTTAAACCTAATTTTGTGACAATTTCTTAAATCTTGATGGTTATTTATAATTATGAATTTTGAAGTTTTCTGAGAAATCAAGTATTTCATTTTAGGCTGCAGATTTTATTTTATTATGATTATTATGATTATTATTTTAGATTGCAGATGTTAAAGTGTTTCTACAAAATGAATGTAGATTCCTTTGGGGGCGGGGGGCATAATTTCAGTGTGTCAGCACTCCATGTCCGGGCAAGACCCTGAGGATAAGCGGTGTTTTCATAAGTCATAACTCTAACTTGGCCCTGCACATCCCAGGGGCTTCAACACCAAGTGGCTCAGGTGGCCATCCAGCTGGAGGCAGCGAGGTTGCTGGTGTACAACACTGCCAGGCTTTTAGAAGCTGGAAAGGCCTTCGTCAAAGAAGCATCTATGGCCAAATACTATGCATCAGAGGTAAAACAAACAAAACGTGATTCACCCTTCATCCCCCTCGCCCCTCCCTCCAGTTAGTTAAACCTTGACCTTTTCACTTAGGGATGTTGATTTGATTTTCAAGTAAAATAACACAGACTTTCCAGTTCCTGCAACAGAAAGGCAGACTTGGGAACCTTGCGTAGGAAAGGGCTCAATTCTCTGAGGTCTCGATGTCTTTACAGACCCTCCTGTGGAAACTGGGTGGCCCAGTTCAGGTAGGACACCCGCCGTGAGTCCCTGGGTGAGCCTCGGTCCGCATGATGGAATCACACCCGTGGCTTCCCTCTGGGGCCAAGCGAATGCCATGGGAGACCGTGTGAAATAAAAACGCAAGGAGAGAGCTTTCTGTTTCAACATGATGCTTTCTGTTGATACTTCTGCCTTCTCCGTGTAGCCCGTCGGACACTGGCTGGAGAACTTTGCCAAGTCCCGGGCTGCTAGTCCCATCCTCGGCAGTGCGCCCTACTCATTCTATAGCTTCCGATAGCCACGTGATGTCTCAGCCCCCAAGTGTAATCTCCTGCCTCAACCTCCCTTCTGGGTTCCAGACCAGTAGATCCAGCTTCTGCGTGAGCTGCCTGCCCCATTGCACCAGTCAGATGCCCGAGCGTCAGCCTCCCACCCTCTTCCCCACGTCTCCGCCGCGCCCCCGTCGTCCAGGTGCTGAGGATTCTGCCCTGAGTATTTCCTGCATTTATGTATCTCCCTCCCTTTCTGCTGCCCCCTATTGAACCGGCTGTGCGGCTTCTTCACCAGACGCCTCCACCCGCCTTCTGACTGCTGCATGGGTCCCTGCCGCCGCCTCCAGTCCACTCTTCCCTTTTCTAAATGTCCATGGGGCCGTGCCATTCCGGGCGGGCCTTCGTGGCTTCTCGCAGCAGACGAACAGTCCTAGTGTTCAGTTCCTGTTGTTGCTTTTAGCAGATGACCAAAACGCAGTGGCCTGAGACAGTGCGGTTTCGTTATGTCAGGGCTCTGGAGGTCAGAGTCCAAGATGAGCATGACTGGGGTAAAACCGGCGTGTCAGCCGTTCGGGGCTCTGGGAGAATCCGTTCCCTCACTCCTCCCGCTCCTCGGGGCTGCTCACACTCCTTCACCTGCGGCCCATCCCCCACTCTCAAAGCCAGTGGTAGCGGGTTCAAGTGTGGCTCAAGCCCTCCTGCCTCTGTCTTTCCCTTATGAGGACCCTGGTGATGCCGTCAGGCCCACCCAGGTGGTCCAGAACCTTCTCCCTCTCAAAGGCCTTAACTTACCACATCTGTGAGTCCCAGTGGTCATATAACAAACATTACAGTTTCTGGGGATTAGCTTGTGGACAGACTGGGGGGCCTTACAGCATTAAACCTGCCCGCCCTCGTGAGGCCCGCCTGCCTGCATTCTCTTCACAGCCTGCCCTGACCCCAGGTCCTTGAGGTTGATAAACCCATTCTCCCCTTGAAGCACCCCCACACGTTCCCCAACTTGAAATGTCCCCTAACTTGTCCTATGGGCCTCAACGAAGCTGTAATTTCTTTTTTCTTTTTTTTTTTTATGTTTATTTTTGAGGTGGGGGGTGACACAGCCTGAGCAGTGGAGGGCGAGAGAGAGAGAGGAAGACACAGAATCTGAAGGAGGCTCCAGGCTCCGAGCTGTCAGCACAAAGCCTGATGCGGGGCTCGAACTCACGGACTTAGAGATCATGACCTGACCCGAAGTTGGCCGCTTAACCGACTGAGCCACTCAGGGGCCTCTTGAAGCTCTAATTTGTTCACACTCTTCTCCCTCTACCGCACATCACCCTCCCTTGCCAGTCTTCCTCGCCCTGTAGAATTTAATACTTTATGTAATTGTTGGTTCGCTGTGGGGACCAAAAAGGCAGCGCCTGCCGTTTACCCCCCACCCCCGCCACCGTCGTGGACCACCCCCCACCCCCCGCCACCGTCGTGTACCCAGTGGCTGGCAGGGTATGTGATGTGAAGATGGCCCTCAATAGGGGCGCCTAGGGGGCTCGGTTGAGTGACTGATTTCAGCTCAGGTCATGATCTCATGGTTTGTGGGTTCAAGCCTTGCGTCGGGCTCTGTGCTGACAGCTAGCTCAGAGCCTGGAGCCTGCTTCAGATTCCGTATCTCCCTCTCTTTGTCCCTCCACTGCTCGCACTGTCTCTCTCTCTCAAAATATAAATAAAACATTAAAAAAAATTTTTAAAAAGAAGGCCCTGAATAAATATTTGCTGAATAAATGACACCTGTCGGTGTGCGTAGGTGTCTGAACAATACCTAGTGTTCTTAAGGAAACAGGAATTTTGTGAATAAATAGGAGTTTCCATAAACGGTGTACAGAATGGGGAAGGGGACAACGCCATCTCCAGCTTGGCGGATAGCAGCGGCTCCGGGTCACCGAAGTACTCCGGGGGAGTGTTTATGGTGCATAAGTTACGTGGTCTCCGCGTGTTATTTCTGCTTGGTTTTGGCAGATTGCGGGCCTCACAACCAGTAAGTGCATCGAGTGGATGGGAGGAGTCGGCTACACCAAAGATTACCCCGTGGAGAAGTACTTCCGCGACGCAAAAGTTGGTAAGTCGATTTTTTACGCTTTATTCTGTTTTCTTGTATTTGCCCCGGTAGCTGTTTGGGCTGCTGTATGTGTTTGGGTTTGTATCACCGTACGTAGGCAAAGGCAGCTCTGAGCTCTTCAGTATGGTGTTTATTGGCTCTCTTCTTTTCTGTGGCTCGGTTTTCTCCCCCACCTCTCCCTTCAAGGAAAAGAATGGGCTTCTGTTTTTTTTTAAAACATCAGGTTGCCTTTACAAATACCTCAACAGGGCCTTTTAGCAGAACTGCAACAAAACTGACTATTGTCATTTTTCTTTTACTAAACATGGTAATGCATCTGATTCGTTTAATGCTGTTCCTTGAAGCGAAGTTCTAATTTCAGAAGCCTAGAGCCTCCTCAAGCCTGAGCTTTCCGATGCCCCATGACCAGGTGGGAAGACCAAAACCAGGAGCTTTGAAAGCCGTCCGGTCCGGGGTGACAGTCCAGGCTTACGCATTGATAGATTAAGAACCACCAACTTTAACGTTTAATACTGATTCTGGAATCAGAATCCAATTTCCAAGTGCAATATTTTCATCTCTTAGGCAAAATGACTTTGTCGTATAGTACCATATTCAGGGGACACTGAATGATGTCACTAGTGACAGTTCTATAGCGAATACAGAGGTAATGTGTAAGAGCTGTGTCTTGTGTAGACACATAACCGTGGGTGCACTCTCTAATTGGGGTGTTTTCTTGCTCCCTTTTATTTAAGGTACAATATACGAAGGAGCTTCGAATATTCAGCTGAACACCATTGCAAAGTGCATTGACGCAGAATACTGATGTCCGCAGGGACGGGCCTCCCCCAGTGTCGCTGGTATAAAAGTCTCAACTATTGTGCCTTGGTGGGGAAGTAAACCTCCACAGCATTTTCTCTTCAAGCCCTTGGTCATGATTCTTGGGATAGACCTTTCTGTGATTTATCTTTCCAGTCTGCATCAATTAGGCACCCGGAAATCATTTTTCAAATGTGGGAAGGAAGGGACCCGTGTTTTCTCCAAAACTGTTGTTAACGTTGTCACTTGTGAATCACTGCAGCCTCAGGGCAGACACAGGTTTCACCCTGTCAGCGTTTGGAGAAGTGCATTCGAAGAATTCCGTACAGACATGGCTGTTTTCTATGCCTGTTAAACCTTTATTTTTTGGAATCAGAGAATATTTGTTATCGTTGGCAATTCTATAGATCGATTCAATGCTAAGTTACTAAACTAGGTAGGACCTGAAAATGTATTTGGAAAAATATATTTTTAAAAAGTTTTAAAAATGTTGATTTCCTTATTTTGAGAGAGAGAGGGCAGGGGAGGGGCAGAGAGACAGAGAGAGAGAATCCCAAGCAGGTGTCTGTCCATCAGAGCAGAGCCCAATGCCGGACTCTTATCTCAAGAACCGTGAGATTATGACCTGACCAGGAGTTGGAAGCTTAACTGACTGAGCCACTCAGGCGCCCCTGAAAAAAAGGTTAATATTAAAAAAGAAAAATCTGAGGCACCTGAGTGGCTTAGTCTGTTAAGCATCCACCTTCAGCTCAGGTCATGGGTTCAAGCCCAGCATCGGGCTCTGCGTTGACAGTGCAGAGCCTGCTTCACATCTTCTATCTCCCTCTCTCTCTGTCCCTCCCCAGCTCATTCACTCTCTCTCTCTCTCAAAAATAAACATTAAATAAATAAATAAAAATCAGAAAAGAAAAACCTGTAAGTTCTAGTTCTAAATGTCTGGCAGTGGGTGGAAAATGAGGGTATAATTCTGTAGGTCATATGATTGAAGACATTATTTTAACCAAGTAAAGCCAGACAATTTGTTCCTATAATTGAGGTGCATAAAAGATGCATTTCATGATGATTTCAGCAGACCATTTTAAGAACAAGTCCCTCTATTAGTTTTCAAGCATAAAGTTTAAATAATTTGATTTAATAATCAGAACATATCCCATATTATAATATTCATTGTATCATGCACTATTTTTCAGAAACATCATTTCTTTCTGTATTTGAACTGAATAGTATTTCCCCAAACTTAAACTTATTGGGCTTTACCATGAATAGTAATGCAGATACTATGTTTTGGTTCAGTGATTCTCAACAGGGAGAAGTCTTATCCTTGTAAAGAAGTAGATCAAAATCTTATAAGGAATGAGATAGAAGGGGCCTATCACATTTGAAAAAGCATATTCAGTGATGTGGAAAATAATATAAAAATAATTTTATATCTAGGAAGGCAAAAATCTATTGTTTCACAATACAAATTACAGAAAGGTAAAGCCCTAGAAAACAGAGAACTGGTGATGCCATTTCTTCAGGATTGGGGATTCTCAATCAGAAGAGAAGTCTCCGTCCCGTCCCCCAGGCCAGGGAACCTGTCCTGAGTCCCCTCAGGGAAGTGGACGACAGAGTTTTGTATCTTCTGAAAAGGTGGCACGGGTTAGAGATGTTGAAAAACGCTTCAAGTTTCATACTACTGCTGAATGGGAAGCATTTTTGTACATAAATGACAAGATCATGTTTCTTAAGAAAGTCTGCCTTTTTTAAAGGAATTTTGCTTTTGCACATTCATGTTTCTTGAATTGGATTCGTTTCTGCGATGCAAGTCATAGTTAACTACTCAGAATCAGTAAATACAATTGATAGAAATTACTTTAAAATATCAGAAAGAAATAAAGACAAATACCTTAGCTCAAAAGAGATAAGTCTACGTGTGAGTTTCAAATAAGGAGATAATAGAAATTCCTTCCTTCGGTCTTTCTGAACAAAAAGGCAGTGTAATCTGACAGAGAAAGTAGGGGAATGGATGGAATGCCCTGAAATGGGGCTAGACGTCTTTAATTTCTGTGATTATGTAAATAAGAGGTGGATTTATCAAATAATGCAGCAGAAGCCAACATTAGTACAAAAAACAAAAAAATCGGGTACATGAAAATGCAGTAAATCTCCTGTTTGAATTATCAGCATTGGGGAAATGCCTGTGTACATCCAGACCTTGAATGTATAGTATTGACAGAATCCTAATGGTATGTATGTTCGTGTGTGTTCACAAAAAAACAGTTGAAAATTAATTATTTAATCTAGTTAATGTATCTACCTTCTTCCATTAATGAATTATTGTGTTATTTTGCCTTTTACAAAAACGGATGTTGTGGATTTTCCCTGTAGTTCTTCCCTTAGACCTTTTCTTAATAACCGTGATTTCAGGGGTTTAAAACTATCTATCCTGGGGCGCCTGGGGGGCTCAGTCAGTTAAGCGTCCGACTTCGGCTCAGGTCATGATCTCACAGTCCATGAGTTCGAGCCCTGTGTAGGGCTCTGTCTGACAGCTTGGAGCCTGGAGCCTGCTTCAGATTCTGTGTCTCCCTCTCTTCTCTGCCCCTCCCCTGTTCACACTCTGTCTCTCTCTTTCTCAAAATAAAATAAAGACATTAAAAAAATTTTTAAAAATACTATATCTATCCTGAGTTTGTGCCTCGTGGAAAATGAGCTTGTTCACCTCCTGAAGGCTGTCATTAGTCTTTGTTAATTTGAAGATCAGGCCTTTGTGGCTCTCAGGAGTTTCAGACTTGAACCTAAACACCAAATACGGCTTGGCTGTATTTGTGTGGACGGAGCTGGACTCAACCCAACCGCCAAGTCGGTATTGTTTTACAACACGAAACTGAGTCCGTGTCAAAAGATTTTAGGATCATGGAAAGATAAACCTGAAAGATCTTAGAGACCCATCCAGCCAACCCTCTTCATTTTAAACGTGAAGGATTCATGACCCAGAATATTTGCCCAAGGTCAACCCCCAGGGACGAAACAAGACAAGAATCCAAATGTCCTGGGTCCCGATTCAGTGTTCTTCCTCCTACCTGACATCATCTTTGTTCGGGTTTTGGGTCTCATTCTTATTATATTTCAGGATGGTTGTTGATTTATTTTAGGTTTAAGTGACAAAGACTTAGCGTTTCAGAAGTGTTGTGATTGATCAGTGTCATGACTTATACATGTTAACCGCCTCCCAAAGAGAGCAGCTGTCATAAGTCAAAGCTGGCACACCAGATGTGAAGATCATTGTGTATGATTTGGCTTTATGATTATGACATGTTAGTAAATGCACGAGTTCTACCCTCGTTGTTGTATTTTTGCTGGTCTTTCATGATGGGAAAGTTCCGTTTTAATGGTGTATGTCAATCAGACTACTCAGTGTTGCAAAGTCCATATTCTATGGAGAATGAGAAAATATGGCACTAAGTTAACTGGAGATTTTTGCCACTCAGACAAAGCAAAATTGTTTGTTCCCCACACAGACGAAGTAACAAAATGGTGTAATCTTCCTGCAAAATACCTAACACTTTTGTTTACCACCCTGATAGCTTGCCTCTCATGGAAGCCAATTTCGTTTTCAGAGAAGAGGTCCTACTATATAGACCAAGTTTAAATTCTGATGCTAAAGAAAATCTTACTGGAGGACGCGTTTTTTTTCTCCTAAGCAAAATAAGGAGCTCTTCTGTTTGAGAGGTCGCCTGATTTGAGCACATCTTCACAGGATAGATCTTGTCTAGCGGATATTTATAAATGTGTTTTCTAGTGCTACTTTCAGAAATTTTATGTTGTTGTGCCTTTTACTCAGTGATATTCTACAGCCCAGTGCCATAGACGTCAGCCTATCTGTTCCCTGTCCCCTCCTACATGATTTTAGAAATCCAGGTATCGGTCCCGTTCTTCTGTTGTCCTTCAGCGACCTGTGCGGAGCATTCACCGTGTCCGAGGGCCGAAAGTGCCCCACAGAGATGAGGAACTCGATTCTTAGTGAAATGTGTGCTGGTCTCAGGCGTCCGTTTTCTGTCCTTGCTGGTGCGTCCTCACACAGAGATTGAGTAGAAGACAGCCAAGCCCAACCCTACGCAAAAGCGTTTCTCCAGATCCTTCGGAATGACAACACGGAGCACTACTGTCTCGAGCTCTTCCCATGTGCCCACTGCTGCTCTCGACTCTTGATACATATTAACTCACAGCAACCCTTTACGGTAGGCGCCCCTGTTAGCCCAGTTTACAGGCAAAGAGACTGAGGCATGGAGAGGTTAAATAAGATGCTTAGTGGTTCATGACAGAAATAATTCAGACGCGGACAATCTGGCTGACGAAGGCCATCCCAGACTCATTCCTCTGGTCTTACGGGTTTGCTCATGTTCAGGAGGAAAGTGCCAGTATGATCTTTTCAGAGAAGTTAGCTAGAAGGCCTGCAAGCCAAATCATTGAGGGGGCGGGAGCCCACGTGTTGTGGGAGAAAGACCGGGGAGTGGGGTGCACAGAGCGATGGAGAGATGTAGCCTTCTAGAAGGAGAGCAAAGTACTAAAAAGGGCACTAAGGCAATACCAGAAAGTGTCCTGCCCTCCAGAGTGATCTGGAAGTTTCTGAGACAGGAAGAACGAGGGAGCAGGACCGGAAGCTGAGTGGGTAACGTAGAATGTTTGATCTGCAGGTGTTTGTATGCATAGCGACAGTATAAAGGGAAAAAGCTAACTTTGCAAAAGTTACTTGTTTTTATTTTATTAAAAAAAAATTTTTTTAGTGTTTATTTATTGTTGAGAGATAGACAGCATGAGCAGGGGAGGGACAGAGAGAGAGAGAAAGAGAGAGAGAAACACAGAATCTGAAGCAGGCTCCAGGCTCTGAGCCTGAGCACAGAGCCCGACGCGGAAACCCACGAGCATCGAGATCATGACCTGAGCTGAAGTCGGACGCCCAACTGACCGAGCCACCCAGGTGCCCTTAGAATTACTTGTTTTTAAAAAAAATCGTGGTAAGTAGGAGACAAAATAAGTTAGGGATACAGCCAAACATAATACTGCTTGCAGGTATAAATGGGCTAAACTCGCCCAGGAAATAGAAAGGATGTTAAGATGGGACAGAAGGAAAATATAAACCGTGGCTAGAAACGCCTACAGTTAGAAACGCCAAAAAACAGGAAAGTTAAAGGGAGAAGAGCGTACAACTGCTTCAAGAGGTATCAGCATCGAATTCAAGGCACAAGTCGTCGTAAAGAATATCCATGAGAAAATAGGAAAATTTCACCAGGAAGGCCCAATACTCGTGAACTTTATGCCTCTAACAACATAACTGGGAACTATATAGAGCAAAACAAATGGAAATACAATGGAAAACATCGACAGAGCCATCATCAAGGGCGCTTAGAAACCAAGAAGCCTAGTAGAAAAAGAACAGATCACAGGATTGGGATAGCAGAATTTACAAGTTCGGTGTCCACGGGGAGACTGTCCTTTTCAAATGCAAATGAATGGCCCTTCTGCAGGAAATTTTACGAATTCTGAAAAAAAAAAAACCCTACCAAATTATATAGGCAACATTCACCGTATACAGTGATAAGTAAATAAATAACAGAATACAAAAAAAGCGAACCATAGCTTTAAATAACTTTGGTTAATTACAACATAAAAATACAGCTTACGATTGTGGACAGAGGTGCGGGAAGCCAGGCTGTCGGTCCGGCGCCTGTGGGACAGCCGAGACCGGGTGTCCCAAACTTCTAGGGCAGCAGCAGAGTTGCTAGTAGTGAGAAGGTAGAAGTGCCGAAACAGGAGAATAAATTATGGAATCACACACCGTACCTCCCACGTGGCAGTTTAAAAGAATAAGAGCCATGTAACCTCGAATGTTTGCACAGAACGGTACAAATCCATATATTTCGGTAGGTCCAAGCATGTATAGAAATTTCTAGAATGGACGTGTGGTGGCCACACTGATAACTGCACTGAGGGCCTGTGCTGGCACGTGGGTCTAGAAGGTGGCCCTGGGGGGGTCACTGGCATCGTTTATACTGTTGGACTTTTTATAACGGGGGGGCGTAATAGTACTTGTATAGTTGTAAGTAAATAAATGTAATAGTATTTGTGTCATTGGAAATACATTAAAGCCACCTTACAGGACCTGAGAATTTTCACTTTGGTGCATCATCGTACCAGATTTTTCTGGTTTTCTCAACAAGCCACAGCCAAGGAGGCAGCTCCGTCCAGCCACACAGGACATTAGACTGACACAGAGGACCAAAAGGGATCTGAAACCTCCTCGCTTGAAGGATTGGCCTCTGTGGGTAGATCACCCCGGCCCAGGGTAAATACCTGTCCTGCACAAAGCGTTGGATATCTTGCTTTCCTGAACAGGACTTTACCAGTCAGGTTTCTCCCATTTAGCTACAAACCGGGCCGAATGCACTGGCCTGGGGACTAGCATCTTGCCTCTTGTCATAATTTGATTTCATGTGATCCGACCTGAGATCTCCAGGTATTTCTGACCTGCGAACGGAAACCTTTTTTTTTACATTTTAGATGGCATATATATAAATACGTATAGAATATCCTCAATTTTGTCGCTTGCACACAAAATATTTACCATCTGGACCTTAGGGAAAAGTTTGCCAACCTCCAATTCAATTATTGCCTCTTAAATCAGATTCTACTGAGAAGGTCGATCAAAGTTAGTCTGTTTGGAAAACACCAAAGAAATAATAATAAAGGAAGATACAATGTTCCCTAAGACCGTGGGTCATTATTCACTTAATTTCATTTGTAGCCTATCTGGCCCCGTTGGCTCCCTCCTTCAATCTCTAACAACGTTCAAATCTCCCATCCTTAAAAAATAAAACTTCCCTGGGGTGCCTGGGTGGCTCAGTCAGTTGAGCGTCTGACTTCAGCTCAGGTCATGATCTCACGGTTTGTGGGTTCGATCCCCACCCGGGCTCTGTGCTGACAGCTCAGAGACTGGAGCCTGTCTTCAGATTCTGTGTGTGTCTCTCTCTCTGACCTTCCCCTGCTCACACTGTCTCTCTCTCAAAAATAAAACATTTTTAAAAATTTAAAAATAATAATAATAAAAATTAAAAAAAACAAAACTGCCCCATGGCACTGACGGGTCCCCACCTGCAGCCGTCCCTCGGCACAGGGCCTGGTCCTTTAATCTCGTCTTAGCTGACATTCACTGCTGTCAGTGGGCTTAACGATGCTCTCAAAAGTGATCTTTATACCTTTAATTGGTGACCTATTGTATCCATTCCAAACTCTACTTTTGGACACCCCTCTTCTTCCTGAGGCCCTCTGCTTCCTTTGTTTTTTGGGGTTTTTTGTTTTTACCTTTTTTGACAAAACACCCAAGTTTGGGCTGACTCTACTGGCTTCTTTTCTTTTAAATGGAAATTCTACCATTTACCCAAAGTCTACCATTGTGCCTCTTACAGTTCGCTGTTCCAATATCTTTACTAAGCTCTAGAATAACTTTGAGTCTTAAAAAGTGTGGACTGTGGAATGCCATTTCCAGAACTTGCTGGTCATTACCTCTGATGTTTATTTTCAGATCTGCCCTGGCAGGATGGCCAGCAGGGTCTTGAAAATTTATGTCTAAAAAGCCTAGAAGGATTTGGGTGGGAGGGAGAGACCTGCTGGGGGTGGGGGGGTCCTTACGTAGTTACTGATGGTGTCAAGACTGACGAAGTCCAGGGGCGCCTGGTGGCTCAGTCGGTTAAGCATCCGACTTCGGCTCAGTTCATGATCTCATGGTTCTTGGATTTGAGTTCCGTGTTGGGCTCTGTGCTGATAGCTCAGAGCGGGGAGCCTGCTTCAGATGCTATGTCTCCCTCTCTCTGTGTCCTCCCTAACTCTCTCTCTGTCTCTCAAAAATAAATAAATGTTAAAATAAAAAGTTGGGGGCACCTGGGTGGCTCAGTCAGTTAAGTGTCCAGCTTCCGCTCAGGTCATGATCTCACGGTTCATGAGTTTGAGCCCCGTGTTGAGCACAGTCTGTGCTGACAGCTCAGAGCCTGGAACCTGTCTATGATTCTGTGTCTCCCTTTCTCTCTGCCCCTCCCCTACTCATACTGTCTCTCTCTCAAAAATAAAAATAAAACATTAAAAAAAAAAGACGAAGTCCTCAGGGGAGTGGAACAGCCTCTCACAGCCTTCTACCTGTCAGCTCACGGGGCCTGGAATCTGTCTCCGAATCCCGGGATTTTTCACTGCCCACTGAGAATGGAGTGTTCAGGTGATTTCAGCCCCAGAGTCCACGTTCCTTTTCAGCTTTCCAGCACCCCAATATAGCAGGACCAGCTAACCCAGACCTCCCTTCATCCCCCACCTGCTTAGAGGGCCAGAGAGGCAGGAGGTGGAGTGGCCGGGACACCTCCCCTGCGTCCGCCCGAGTCCAGAGGTGACCGGCTCGTCCAGATGACCCTGTTTCTCTCGTGGGCTATGGAGAAGCCGTGCACCAGCTGCTTTCCTAGTTCTGTGGAATCAAAAGCAATTTAGGGCAGTGTGCTCACCGCATTTCTCCCACACCAAAATAGGAGGCCCGGTGGGACTTGCTCTAATGAAAATTTACCTTTATTAGCAAGAGAGTTAATGAAGAAACTACTGATAAATTACCTTTGATTGGGTGTTATATATCTAATAATTTTTCTGAGAGATAAATGGATTTTTTTTTTCTCTCCTGGAGATGTAAACGAACAAGTAATTCCAGAGTTTTAAGGTTTTGCACCTTCGGAGGGTCAAGGAATTCATGTGGTTGAGTGAACGGCCCCTTTGAGTCTGGCTTTGTTTTGCACGCGGTCATGTAACAGAAAACCATCACTGTGTAATGTATGTACGGTTCCTTTGCACATTAATACTCCATCTTATCAACCCAATTGATTTTTCCCAGTAGACAAAGGCTAAGGATATGCTTATTGATTGCTGCTAAGCTCATTTTAAGTGTGTTTTATAATAAAGAGCATTTTGAGGCTGCGCCAGCCCCGCACCCATCCAGCGGGCCAGCCTTGGGAATCACTCAGATTGGAATGTACTAACGTGAGAACAGTTGCCAGATACAGAAAGGTGTGTTTTGGGGCGCCTGGGTGGCTCAGTCGGTTAAGCGTCCGGCGTCGGCTCAGGTCATGATCTCACGGTTCTTGGGTTTGAGCCCCGCATCCGGCTCTGTGCTGACAGTTAGCTCAGAGCCTGGAGCCTGCTTCAGATTCTGTGCCTCCCTCTCTCTCTGACCCTCCCCTACTCACACTGTCTCTGTCTCTCAAAAATAAATAAAAACCACAAAAAAAAATTAAAAAAAAAGAAAGGTGTGTTTTATTTTTGCTTTGTTTTGTTAAGGTAAAAAAAAGTTAGGCTCTGTCATCTGGTCGTGTTCTTGCAAGACAGGCCATCATTTGGTGCGGGCATCTGTTCGGTCTTTGAGTTAACAACACTTCTCACCTCAGCTGACCCCAAGTTTATGTAGATGTTTGCCACAGCCCAGCTGATTCTTTGCTCTGAAATTTGTTCTGGGCCTCAGCGATTCAGGGCAGTTTTGCAGAAGAAGAAACATTTCAAAGACAAAAAAAAAAAAAAAGTTTGCTTCCTCACCTCTGACTTCATAGATGATGCAGAGCCTGGGTCTAACTCGAAGACCGCAGCAGTCCCCTCTGGCCCCTTGGGGGAAAGAGCAGCACAGGAGTACGCCAAAGCCAGACTACCCGGCAGGCATCGGAAAGGACGATCTGTTGAAGAAAATCCTCAGAGTTGTTAACAGCCAGCAGAGGAGTGAGCTCTTGGGTGGGTTCAGGTGGCTGGTTAGTTTTGAGTCTTTTATGTTACTTCTCTCCAGACTCATTTCTTGGGGCACCTGGTTGGCTCAGTTGGTTAAGCGCCCGGCTTCAGGCTTCGGCTCAGGGCATGATCTCACGGTTTGTGGGTTCGAGCCCCGAGTCGGGCTCTACACTGACAGCTAGCTCAGAGCCTGGAGCCTGCTTCCGACTCTGTGTCTCCCTCTCTCTCTCTGACCCTCTCCTGCTGTCTCTCTCTGTCTCTCAAAAATAAATAAAAAGCGTTAAAAAAATAAAAAGATTCATTTCTCTTGTATTCTTCTGCTGTTGTCCGAGGCCCTTAATTTCTAACAGTTTTTTGGCCCCTAATTCCTCTAACCATTTTTGCTACTACCTCAGGCAGTGGCAATTTCAGCATGCCCCTTGGAAAGGGCACTGGGTCCCTCAGGATCTCTGCAAATGCCCTCTGAGAGTTGAGCAGGCCGGCCCTCTGTGTTTGTGGGCCTGGAGCTAGCCTTCAACTGGGGACCCAGCCACAATCTTATTGTTTCGTCAGCAATAAATAACATTTTTAAATAATGAAGAGGATAAAATTTCAGGAATTTAAATTTTATGTGGATCCGCTGAAAATATTTTTCATATACGTTTTCATTATTCTGGTAATTAAATCTTCCTTAAATAAAGAATGTGTAGGGGCACTTGGCTGGCTCAGTCCATAGAGCACACAACTCTTGATCCTAGAGTTGGGAGTTCAAGCCGCCCATCGGGTGGGGAGGTTACTTAAAATCAAATCTGAAAACAACCAAAAAGAATGTGTAATGTCATGTTTGTGATCACTTGATTATTATGAGTTTTAAAAATGTAAGTGGATCACCTCTATGAAGATTTTCTTTTTTGTTATTTATTTTCAGAGAGAGCGAGAGAGCAGGGGAGGGGCTAAGAGAGAGGAAGAGAGTATCCCAAGCAGGCTCTGAGATGTCAGTGTAGGGCCTGACTTGGGGCTCGATCCCATGAACCATGAGATCATGATCTGAGCCAAAATCAAGAGTCAAACATTGAACAGACTGAGCCACCCAGCCCCCCCCCATGAAGATTTTCTATTTCTTATTTCATTCAAGCGTTTGCATTTTCTAACTTTTATATCTGTATGTTCTATTTCTGTTATGATCTTACACATACTCATGAGCCAGGGATTTTTAAAAATATTTGTATTCATAGTGTAGAAAACAAATGTAATTTTGTTAACGCAAATTAAAGTTCATGAA
The DNA here is from genome assembly GCA_004023785.1 of Mungos mungo. Classification (NCBI taxonomy): domain Eukaryota; kingdom Metazoa; phylum Chordata; class Mammalia; order Carnivora; family Herpestidae; genus Mungos; species Mungos mungo. Next base: position 505,070 of record PISW01000497.1, on the reverse strand, counting down.
AAATTAGAAAATTATTTTTATCCATGATCAAAAGTGTTTTTTAAAAGTACTTCAAATCATTGATGTAAAAAAGCAAAATAAAATGCTAGCTATAAGACTTTTTCGTTTTCAATTTTGAAATTTTAATTATTTATTCAGTGCTTTTTATGAAACAGGCCATTCGCGAATCTAGCACGCAGTTACCATCAGCTGGTGTCAAGTCGGTATCACGTGCCCTGCGTGTCACATGTGGACCTACATGAATAATCCCAGTTAAGAGTCATGTGAATTATGAATATTGTGTAACGTCATCCACCATGTAAAACTGTTGGGAAACCATACCAATTCATGGAAAGCTCTGGAACTGCCCACTGGAACACAGAGGAGCCCAAAAGAGGAAGCTCAATGCTTTGGGAAATGACCATTGGCTATGCAAGAATTTATTGCACCCTTGTTATCTGAGAGGAGGGATTTAGCAAGTTAGTGCTTTTGTCTTTTTCCTAAGCAAATCCTCTTTCCTCCAAAGCAACATCTGAGAAGAGGCCAGGAGCCAGGGGTCCGAAGGTACTGGCTTTCTGGTCCAGGGTACAAGGGAGCCCGTATCCTAAGAACAAGCAAGGAGGCAGCCTGGGGGATGCCCAGGGGTGCTGATGGGGGTAGCAGGGAGAAGCACATGCAGAAGGAAGGCCTCCGGCAGTCCCAACCCTGGGGAAGCACCATGGCCCTGGGAGCAGGGTCCCGGGTAGATGCCAGGCAAGGATCTGACGGTTTGCAGTGTCTCGAGGATACTGAGGGCAGGTAGACCAAAGGATGACTGAGTACATCTTTTTTTTTTAATGTTTATTTATTTTTGAGAGAGAGAGAGAGAGAGTGCTAGCAGGGGAGAAGCAGTGAGTGAGGGAGACAGAAGATCCAAAGTGGGATCTGAGCTGTCTGCACAGAGTCCAATGTGAGGCTCGAACCCATGAACTGTGAGATCATGACCTGAGCCGAAGTCGGACGTTTAACCAACTGAACCACGCAGGCACTCTGGGTGCCTCTTATCAGTGAGGGGAAAAGGTGGAGAAATACATCAAAATAAGTTGGAGGGATTAAAGGTCAGGTTGTTTGCAAGGTCTTCTGAAATTAGGAGATGCATTTTCTTTCCTGGATGAGAGAAACTTTTGGGATAAGCAGGGACAGAAGGGAGAAGCCAGAACCACGAAAAGCTTTGGTGAATCGCCCAATTTGGGGTACGAGTAAAAGCATCTTGCCCATCTGATATTTGTGCTCCTAAATTCGTATGTTGAAATCCTATCCCACAAGGTGATAGCGTTGGAGGCGCGGCCTTTAGTGGGGTGGGGAGGAATGAGATCAGTGCCCTTACAAGAGGGACCCCAGAGGGAGCCCTGGCCTTCTAGCAATGTGAGGACACTGGTAAGACGACCATCTGACACCAAATCTGACCGTGCCATGATCTGGGGCTTCCCAGCCTCTGCGAGAATTGAATTTGTTTATAAGACGCTGCTCCCTGGGGCTCCTGGGAGGCTCAGTGGGTTAAGTGTCCAACTTTGGCTCAGGTCATGATCTCGTGGTTCATGGGCTCAAGCCCTGCATTGGGCTCTGTGCTGACAGCTCAGAACCTGGAGCCTGCTTCTCATTCTGTGTCTCCCTCTCTCTGTCTGTCCCCTACTTGCTCGCTCGCTCTCTCTCTCTCTCTCTCTCTCTCTCAAATATAAATAAAAAGATTTTTAAAAATTAAAAAGAAAAAAGACACTGCTCCTGCCCTAGCCTCCAAAGAGCTGGGACCAGGTGTTGAGAAAACATCTGTGGATGGACGGCCAGATAGGACGCACGAATTGGTCAGTGCTTTATATTAAAAGAGTAGCATCTTAATAAATATTTCTCCTTTCTTTTACTCATCATTTCCAATCAAGCGGGGGTGGGGGGGTGGGGGGGCACCAGCTGGGAGTGGCCGCAGGAGCTGAAATACCATTTGGAAAAGCAGCCAGATGGGCACAATGGCATTTGCCAACTTGGCTCTCTTCGGGTTTGTGGTTTGTTAAACCATTTGGGTGGAGGAGGTATGAGCCCCGTCTCTGTTACGTCATGTAGCTGGAAACCCGAGTCCTGGGGGCCCGGGAGCTGGTTGATGTAGCCGTTCAGTGAGGCCAACAGGCCCAGGCTCTTTCCCTCTCCGTGCTGTCCTCCTTCCTGGACATCACCCTGAGCCTGGGACCTCGGTGGCTGTGACAGCTGGAGGTGTTACCCATCGACACGATCGGGTCCAGGGCAAGAGGGACATCTTAGAAGCAATGGAAACAGACGGCCTCCACAGACTACTCCTCATTTGCTCCTGGCCAATTTTGGGTCACGTGCCCACTCCAAAACCCTCCCTTGGCAGGAAACCAGGGTTTTCTCTAGGTCAACAGCACCCACCCAGGAAAGATCAGCTTCCTTAGAGCCACAGCTACTGGGGGAAGGGTAGTTACCAGAACAAAATCTAGATCTGCTAGGAAGGGAACAGGGAGTGGATGCTGGCTCAGTGTGTCATGCTCCAGAGCTGCAGTGGAACAATACCACAAACCAGGTGGCTGAAGACAACAGAAAGGCATTGTCTCAAGGTTCTGGAGGCCAGAAGTCTGAAATCCGAGGTGTTCGTGGGCTCATACGCCCTCCGGGGGATCTAGGAGAGAATGCTTCTTTGCCTCTTCTAGCTTCTGGGAGCTAGGGACCGGGGTCCTTGGCTCATGGCAGCACGGGTCCAAACTCAACCTCATCATCACCTGGCCGTCTCCCTTCCACGTAAATGTCTGTGGCCAAATTTCCCATGTCTTCTAAGGACACCAGCCCTATCGGATTTGGGGCCTACTCTAATCCAGTATGACCTCATCTTTACCTGATGACACCTGCAAAGGTCTTATTTCCTAGTAAGGTCACACTCCTAGGTTCTGGGTGGGCATGAGTTTTGGGAGATGCTATTCAAACCAGTATCTATGGTAACCAGCTGTGCCTACCACTGAAGGAAGGCATGTCTCGTGTCAGGGGTCTCTGTGACAAATAATTAATGATTCAAAAACGACTCTTATAGAGAGTAGATCTGTTTAGAGTGCAATGTGGTCCTCGGAGGGGCATGTGGGAGTCCAGTCCTTCGCTGGCTCTGCCTCCAAAATAGTTCTTCCTCTGCACATCTTTCTGCCTCTACTAGCACTTTAGTCCCATCCAAAGTGTGAGCTCAGTCTGGGAACGGTACCTCCTAATTAGCTCCCAGCTTCCTCTCTTCCCAATATCCAACCACTGGCCACCTATCAGCCTATGACAATCTTTTAAACGTAAGTTGGACTCTATCTCTCCTCTTCAATGATGTTTCTAGAACTGTGCTGTCCTGTATGATAACTACTAACCAGAATAATTGTCAACAGGGTCATCTTTCACCTTCAAAAGGGCCTCCCAGTTTGGGCAATAAATGATAAGGTCCACACATCTAAGTTCCCCATGTTGTAAGTTCAGCACACCACCAGGAGTAGGACCACCTACCTCCTCACAGGCCTCAGAGAGGCACCACGGGCCATGGCCCATGAGAGCGGAGCAGGAGAGAGGCTGAGAGGGGAGGAGAGGGTGCTTTATTTCCCCAAAGTCAAGATGGTTGAGGGTCCTACAAGGAAGGCAGCCTGGCATTTTTTTCACAGTTGGATGTCTTACTTGACCAGTAGATTGCTGATTCCTCGAATAAGGGCAGGAGAGAAGCGACCCAGGAAGCAATGACATGATGAAAGGACCCCCAGAGAGGGCCAGGACCACCCTAATTTGAGTTCCTTGTTCCAAAAAGTGAAGGCATATGGGTTCTGCATGTACCCGCAGGCCTGAGAGTTGGCTCAGGAAGTAAGTGAGCTCGTGTTATCGATCTTTCTGGAATCCTTTATCTTGAGGACAAAGAGGTATGCCCAGAAGGGAATAGAGCCAGCAGTAGAATGTAGCCACTCTTGCAAGAGAGCCCCAGGGCCCAGAAAAACAAGTCCTCGACAGCAGGACTCGGTGTAGCCAACACTCTGCATGTATCCACAACCTGGTAACCTGTGTATAGAGGAGGAGCCGGCACAGGGTCCAGGAGGGACGGCACCCTGCCTGGCCATGTGAGGAGGCAGAGCTCTCTTGGCTTCCCTCCTCACTCCCCGACTCCACAATCAACCTCAGCCCCAGATGAGGAAAAGAAAAACTCAAGAGAGACCCCACACTCTCCCCGCTCCACTACATACATACACACACACACACACACACACACACACACACACACACACCTGCCCCACAAGCCACTAGAGTCCCAGACAGGCATGGCCGGTGCTAACATCAGGGCACAGCTTCAGAAGAGACACAAGACTGCAGTTTCTAGATGAACAGAGCCAAGCCTTAAGAACAGAACGGAGGCCGTCCAATGAACCAAAAGTGATTAGGACGCTATTGTCGTGAGCTGAGATCGACTGTTGTCAAGGGCCGTAAACTCTAGCAGGAGCCCGGGCTTGGGTCCAGGGTAATCGGGGATGATTACGAGAAGAGATCCTCAAACACTGTGACTCAGTAAGTTTTTCACAGTCAAACCTAAAGGAGCACGCGATTTCCTCCTTGCTCACCTGTCATTGGGCCACCTCCTGGGATCTTCAGCCACTGTGATCCCTGGGTCCCTGCTCTCCCTGCTCAGGAGACTACATCGGAGACCCCCCCCAAAGCAAACTAGCTGCTTGGACAAGATAACCTGAAAAGTCTCTGAAAAATCTCGAGTCGTAAGCTATTGCTTGGGACACTAGGGACTTGTCAGTTACCCTCTTACTCACCTCAAAAGAACCAGAGCCCGGGAGGGTGAGGACCTTTGTTCCCATGATCACGCAGTGCATGACCAAGAGCTTGGACCCTGACACCAGACTGCTGGGGCGTGGATGTCTGCTCCCCAACTTAATTGTACAGCTTGGGTGGCTCAGATGACCTCTCTGGTGTCTTATTTTCCAAACTGTACAATGGAAATTAATGCTCCCCAGTTAACCGTTAGGAAGAAGGTACACAGTGCGAGCATTCCAAGCCCCTAACAGAGAGAAGCCACTCTGTAAATGCTAGCTCTTACTACCAGCTGGCTTCCTGTCTCATAAAGTCAAACCAACTGCTAACGAGCAGGTCAGAAAGTTAACGTTGAAAACTTCCGAATACCCCCCCGCTTTTTTTTTCCCCTTCAAATCATAGTGAGTCCCTTAGCCAAGGGTGAAATACCCTGACCCGCTTGGTTAGAGGTTGGGCATCAAGGCCACTGCCACATCCAGCTGTGCAGCCAGCAGAAAATACAGAGCCTGTTCAAGCACGTTGGCTTCCGCTCCAAGATGATCTGCATGACATTTGGGTCAATCAATTTAGAGATAATGATTCTTGCCGCGGAGCTGTGCGTGTCCAATCACAAGAAATAGGGGTCCCCAATTGATTTTTGTAGACTGGTTTCATTTTCTCGGAAAGCTTTTCAGGTCAAACATTGGCCAGAGCTAGGGTGCTGATAGGAGGTGGCATATTTCCATCTACTTTTGCCCAGAAATGTCTGGCTATCATTGTGCTCTGTTGAATAAAATTGAAATCATCAAAGCCCTTTGAGGCATTGCAAGGACATTTTTCAAGCAGGACTTTTAATCGGGGATGGGGGAGAGAGAAGGACACAGAGCATCTGTGGAGACACACACACACACACACACACACACACACTCACACACACTTTTTTTTTTTTTTGGTCTTTTCCAGAATAAATTTCTCACAGCAACACAGTGAGCTTCAGAACCTGGGAGCTCTTTCCTTTGCTGTGTTTCCCACCAGGATGTGTGGACTTCGTTTACAGCAATCCTTAAAAAGTACAGTACAAGGAAGCTTAAATGAATAGTTAATTAAAAATAGGCAAATGGCCTTACTTCTTTCCTCAACTGGTTGATGTGTGCCCTGTTGTGGGTTTTTTGAGAACCCAGCGCTATTAATTTATGGGCGCAGAGAACAGGGAATTAATCCTAGAGAGCCCTGCAGCCTCTGAAGACCTGAATCATATGTTGAGCTCCTTTAAAACTTGCATAGGAAATTAAGGTAGAATAAAGCCCTTTAATTTGAAAAGTGCCTCTATAGTTGCCGTCCCTAGGATATCTGCAGGGTCATTATTCAGAAAGGTTAAGGAGGACTTTATTTTTTTATATTCACTATGTATTCCTCAGTCCCGGCTCACCATGGTGCATTTCGACTTATAAAGAGAAGGAGATAACAAAGGGGGGAGGGGAGCTTTTTATTCACTTTCCACTTAATTTCCTTGCCGCCACGCCAGTCCCTGCTTAATGAATGTAATTGCTACCTTTGATGAAAATACTATTATCAAGATCACACATTACATTGGAAAACAGTTTTTCTTTAAACACAGCTACTGCAGTCTCTAATTATGCATGTAACAAGTGTCTCCCGAACAAAAGAGCATGTTGTCTACAATTGCTAGGAATTGGAGCAAGGCAAATTCGAACAAAGGACAGATTAGATTTGCTCCGGCTCCACAAAGCCCATCCCTCTGATTAATTTCCTGCAAAAACTAAAACAATTCTCTTAAAAGGAGCTCACCCTTCTCCAGAATGATCCATATGCCATTTGGGTCTTTCTATAGGGTGATAATGGCCCCTGATTTGAACTCGTGTTAGAAAATAAGAAAGGGCTTTTATGAACTTCCTCTTTCATATGCAAATGAGCAGCACGAGATCTTGAGGGATAATGAGCCCCCCAAAAAGTGACTTTTCAGTGGCTGTGAAAGAGCTCGCTGGTAGGGGAAAGTCTGCATTGAGCATGTTCAACCCAATTATTTTATTGGGCCCAAGAAAGGAGGCATCTTTGAGAAAATATTTCCCATGCTTGCCGAGACCGGCCATCAACTGCTTTTCTGGGATCACCTTCCCTAAAAGATAGACTATTTCTCGACTTCTGCACAGACTTTTCTAAATGGATTCATGATTAAACATAACGTACACTTACTAGGTGGAGTCTTGGTTCCTCTCGCACTTTACTATGGATGTCGGAGGCCGCATTTATCAAATGTGGGCAAAGGGTCGGACTATCCCACAACGCTTCAGTTCTGCCCTCCAGCATCATCCAGATCGAGAAGACAAAAGCTGAACTCTTTCCAACATGATGTTAGCCAGGAGTTTGAGTTCTAGAGTCAAATCTCAATTCAAATCTGGGGGAAAAAATCGTCTATGTCTTTATTTCCTCAACTGTAAGACGGGGGTAAGAATGAAAGTGCAGTTAGCATTAACTAAGATACTACTTGTGAAATGCTTACTGTCGTTCCCGGCACATAGTATGCACTCAATAAATTTTACTTGTTGATATTGTTACTTATGGCTGGAAGACCGCTGGTGTTTAATGAAGTGGATTTCCCAAAGTACTGTTCATCGCCCCCTCGAGTCCTTGAATCCTGCCACCTGCTGCCCTGGGAAAATGGCACAGAATGTGTCATCTCAGATAGGAATCCCAGGCCCTGTTCAGGGATGAGAAGCCTGCCAGAACAGTTTGAGGCTGTCCCAGTTAAGTGTGGAGCTCTTTTTGCTACAGCTCTGCTGTTTAGACCTGGCCTGATCCCTTTCAGATGCCCTTATCAGGATGAGTCTCAGATCTGGTCCATAAAGGACCAGCAGGGACAACACAGAATGAAGCTGCTTCTTATCTGGAGAAGGATCTGGCTACGTAAAAGGAGAACCACCACACCTACGTCGTTATTATCCTAGGATTCGGTTCGGAGTCCCTGGGTCAGGTAGCCTCCCTTAGGGCAGCGGAAGTGATCATCACGCTGTTCGGGAAGGAACTGACCATCCGTACAAGCCGTGCCCGCCAGCGCCAGGGCTGCCCTCCTGCTGAGCCCCAACGCCCATATCTGCTCACCTGTGCAACCCCGCATCTCTCGATTGCCAGGTATAAATTGTTTGCAAAGGGAAACTGGCAATTGTGCCAATGTTTGCAGATTTCATGGCATCGTGAAAATGGTGCCAGGGAAGCATTCAGATGCAAAGCTCTTGGCGAAGAAGGAGGATCTAGCTGTTCTTAATTTGAAGAGGAACACGGGCAAGGACGTGGGCGCAGCACCCCAAAGAGAACGGTCTGAGCGCTGGGGATTAAGACATGCGCTCATGGGGCTGAAGAGGGAGGGGGAAGGGGAAAGAGGGTGATGGGCATGGAGGAGGGCACTTGTGGGGAAGAGCACTGGGTGTTGTATGGAAACCAACTTGACAATACACTATTAAAAAAAAAACACATGTGCTCATGGAGATGCACAGAGCCTCCGGATAATTTCGCAAAAATGACCCTCTGTAAGAAGGCACTGTGAAAATCACCCACCAACAATGGCCCACAGAGTGAGCCACCACACAGTTTTGTGCTGAAAAACGTGCTTCCCCAAATCAGCATACAGTTCATTCTTTGCTCAGGCTAATATTATAGACGCAATTGTAATCTTTACATTAAAAAAAAAAAAACAAGGAAACGTTTATTTGAATAAGTCATAATACAAATTTTAAGTTGTAAGACAAATTTAAGTTTTAAAAGACTAATTCCACGTCAAGCCTCTTTTGTTATCACTGTTTACTAAGAAAGGAGTTCGGGTTTTATTAAATTACGTCCGTCGAGAACCAATTCTCTGAGAATGACATGGACCCGTGTGCCCGGGTGAAATCTCGGGATCCCTAGGACAAAAGGCGTACATTCCTATATCTGGGGCTCAGAGCAGCCCAACACCTTTCTTTACCTCCCGCTGCCCAGAGTGATTGGGGAACACACCCACACAGAGGAATTATACCCTTGACCTTCCGCCTCCGGGGCTGGGTGAGGCTCCAGTCTGTGCTATGCCACAGGGAAAGCTTTCCCAGCCTGGGGGCCTCCCATGGCGCCTCTCAGAATGAATCTCGGTGACTGTGGTCAGAGGGAAAGGGGCCCAGAAGGACTGGACTCAAGTCCACTGTACCGGGGCTGCAAGACTTGGGCTTTAGAGGGATTGAAGGGCAGCCCCAGAGGCTCGGCCTTGGCCCCAGCACATCACACACTCTGAAACCAGCTCTGCAAACCACTGGCAGCCTTCTTGCCCCGCCCTCCCCTGTCCCTGCAATGGAAAGGGGCCAGCAACTGGGCTGAGAGCAGGCAGACAGTGCAGAGATGGCCCTTAATTAACCACAACAGCAATTCTGTTTTCCCCGGAGACTTATGGCCCTGGGGGCAGCCCGCCGGCCTCCTGGTCCGGGCCCCAGCCCTGGGAGGGGGACCCAGTGAGCACAGAGGCCGAGGTGGAGGTGTGGGGGCACAGGGCAACCTGAGAGCAGGCCAAGGGTCCCTTCGAAGGTCCGTGCATCGGTCACCCGTCCTGTCCCTCCTGCTGCCTGCAACTCTGGAGACTGGCCGCAGCAACCGCTCTGAGGACCCTCAACAGGGAGACAGCGTTAAAGACAAGGGAGCTTGGAAGCAGCATCTCGGAGTCTTGATGGCGGCACAAATGACCGACCATTTCCTGGTCCACTGGTTAGCGGAATTAGCATAGTGTGAGCGGGAGCTGCCTCCATCTGTCTTCTGTGCTCTTCGTCCCCCACGGCAAGGTGGAACCGGCACCTGACCTTTGAGTCTGTGAAGGGTAATGCCCCACACTCCTGAGAAGACATGCCCGCCTCCATGGGCCACATCATGGGACTCCGGGACGTCCTCAGCCTGCCACAGAGGCCACATCTACCTCTGGGGGGGCTGGTGTTTATTGAGGGCTCCGTACAAGGGTGAACCCCAAAATGAGAAAGGGGTGAGCGAGGAGGTCTGGGTTTGGAGTGAGGAGACCTGGCCTCTCTGCTGTGTGCTGTCTGTGAGTCGCTGGCCCTCTCTGGCCTCAGCAGTCAATCAGGGGTTGTCAGAGTAGGTCTTTAGAGGTCTTCGAAACCCCCATCCAGGGCTGCCCTCCCAGAAAAATCTTCTCCCCAACCTTGTCCTCACCTTTCCCCCAACCCAGGAACCAGCCCCAGTCCCTCCCCCCCTCTACTCCCGTGGTCTGCCGTTTTCCCATTGCAGTTGAAGACTCTATCCTCAGGAGGCCGAAATCCCAAATTTGCTCCCTCTAGGCAGCCTCCCCCTTCACTCAGCAGGAGAGCTGGCCCTGGCTTCCTCTTGTGTTTGCCTCTGCTCAAAGCCAGGAGCTGGGATGGAGGACAGAGTCCCTGGCGGAAGGGAAGGAAGATAAGTCTGGGAGAGGCCTCCTCCCCGCTCCCCAACAGCCGGGTCTGCCAGGGGCTCCTCCTGAGGTCAGCCAGCTCCTGGAGCCACAGTCCACATCCCATAAGGTGGCTGGTGCCTCTGGGCCACCGCCATGCTGAGGGAGGGCTGGCTGTGTATCAGCGGATTCAACCCCAACGGGGTGCTCCAAACAGTTGGTTGCAAGGTGTTATATATAACTTCCACTGGGTGTGATTTCCGTCTGCACAGGAAGGACCTGTGTGGGCCGGGACGACAGGGAAATTGGATTCCAGCAGAGCTGAGCTGGACCAGGCTGTAGGGTGTGACCTTGGGTGAATTCTTTCCCCTCTTTGCAGTTGGTTTATTCATCAGTTAAATAGGTGGTTGAATCAGATCAAAGAAACCTTCCAGCCTTGATCTGGAAGACTCCAAAAATGGCCGAGGGGACTGGAAAATGTGCCAACTCAAGGCCTTCCAGCCTCATTTTGCAGAGCAGTAAGTTACAGGCCCAGGACACTGGACCATGTGACTCACTCGCCCAGGTTCGGGCATCTGCCCAAGCAGGTTCAGGATGTGACTGTGGTGTAACCAGAGGCGGGCCAGTGCCATCTGGCTCCCTCACAGGGATCTGCCCACCCCAGGGGGAGGGGGGCCTGGAAACCTCCCTGGGTCTGGCCTACTCCCCACGGAGAGAGGGGGCGGGGCCTTGGCTGGGGCCTGTCACAGGGTGGGGCGGTCTCATCTGCTTGGTTAACGTCGTCCATTTTGCTATCCGTTCACAGCTGCAGCCACACGTCACTTGCTTGGCGGGCTTTGGTGTGTTCCTCCAAACCCTGATCTGTTGCCGCCTTGCCTTCTCCTCCACTCCCTGTGCCCGTGCCGCCATCATCACAGCTCATACCGCCCTGCCGGCGGGTGGGAGACTTTGGCAACGGGCAGTCAGGCTGTATGTTCCTGGAGGGCAGGGTCTTCTGTGCCCGAGGAGTGGCACAGCACAAGCTTAACCAATGTTTGCAGAACAAAGGAATGAATGGAGAAAGTGAAAGGAGCAGATATATGGGATGAGAACCCCCCAGGATGAGGGGCAGAAGCCAGAGGTGGGGAACAAAGCAGTGTTCCGGGACCTGGGCTAATCACTGTGGAGGAGTGTGGGGGAGGAGAGAACCTACCCCTGCTTTCAATTGCTCATCTCACTGGTACTCGGATTAATGTCTGTATTGTGCATTAGACTGTGAGTCTCATGTGTGCATTTGATTGTGTCCACAGAGTTTTGCACATCTTAGACCTTGCACATCTTAGGTGCTTAAATGGAGGTTCATTACATGAATTAATTAGATACAGTGAGAGGGCAAGAAGGTGGGTGGCCCAGTGTTTTCAAAGCAGGCCTACAGGCACCGAGAACCCAGGTCCATTGCACGGAAGACATACGGGACGCCCACTGAACTTTGAATCTCAGATAAATAATGAATCATTTTGAATTTTTAAAAATATTTTTTATAGTTTATTTTTGGGACAGAGAGAGACAAAGCACCAGTGGGGGAGGGGCAGAGAGAGAAGGAGTCACAGAACCTGAAACAGACTCCAGGCTCTGAGCTGTCAGCTCAGATCCCGATGCGGGGCTCAAACCTATGAACCTCGAGATCATGACCTGAGCCAAAGTCGGACACTTAACCGACTGAGCCGCCCAGGCGCCCCCATTTTGAATTTTTTTAAATGTTTATTTATTTTTGAGATACAGAACATGAGCAGGGGAGGAACAGAGAGAGAGGAAGACTGAAGCAGGCTCCAGGCTCCAAGCTGTCAGCACAGAGCCCGATGCGGGGCTGGAACTCCCAAACTGTGAGCTGGTGACCTGAGCCGAAGTCAGACACTTAACTGACTGAGCTACACAGGTGCCCCAATAATGAGTCATTTGTAAATATAAGTATGTCCCAAATATTGGTGAGACATACTTATACTAAACTAACTATTTATGGTTTATCTGAAATTCAAATTAAACAGGTGTTGTGTGGGTTTTGGCTTATGTATTCACTTGTTTGTTTTTGTTTTTTTTGGTTTCATTTTTGCTAATCCGGCAACCCACCCTCCCCTCTTTCCGCTTTGCAGTACCTCTCCTTGGTTTCTGCATCTTGTTCGCCCTGCATTATCTTTTTTATTTTTTTTTTTGAGAGTGAGAGAGAGACTCACACAGAGGGTGAGCAGGGGAGGGTCAGAGAGAGAGGGAGACACAGACTGTGAAGCAGGCTCCAGGCTCTGAGCTGTCAGCCCAGAGCCTGACGTGGGGCTTGAACCCACAAACTGTGAGATCATGACCTGAGCCAAAGTCGGCTGCTTAACCGAATGAGCCACCCAGGCGCCCACCCTGTATTATCTTTGCAGGGACCCCTCAGGCTGTCTTCCTGAAGAAAATAGAGTTCAGATCCCTCCCTCCCTCACCAAGAGGGGCTGACATTTGCCAGGTCACTGGGCTGCCCCCACGGGGGAGGGGAGTGTATCAATCCTGTGTGGAAGAAAGATCCTTGAACAGAAAACCACATTCAGAGCTATAGCCCCAGGTAAGATGATTGGGCAGTTTGCTTGGGTTTCTGCCTCTGTGTCTCCCTCTGTCACCAAACCAGGAGCTAACGGCACCCAGTGGAGTGCCAGGTGTATATCTGGAGCTCAAAGCCATGGCTACATACAGGCTCTGCTGCACTCTGCATGTTTGGCCGATAGTAGGCCTGCTGTGAGGGTTTGAGAGGGGAAGCTTAGGAGCCGTTCTGGTCCATCTCCTAATGAACGGGCAAACACAATGTGGTCTGTTTGTGCAATGGAGTATTATTGAGCCATGAAAAGGAGCGAAGTACTGATAAACGCTACAACATGGGTGAACCTTGGGAAGATCCTGCTAAGCGAAAGAAGCCAGTCGCAAAGGACCACATATTGTTTGATTCCCTTTACGTTAAATTTCTGGAACACGCAAATCTTCAGAGACAAAAAGTAGAGTCGCGGTTCCCTAGGGCTGAGGGGAAATGGGGAGTGACAGCCTGTGTGTTTTGGGGGTGATAAAATGGGGACGGCTGTGCATATCTGCAGGTGTATTAAAACCCATTGAATTGAACGCTTTAAATGGATGAATTGTATGCTATGTGAATTACAGCTCAATAAAGCTGTTTTTAAAAGTAAAAAAAAAAAAAGGGACACCTGGGTGGCTCAGTTGGTTGAGCGTCTGACTTTACCTCAGGTCATGATCTCAGGGTTCGTGAGTTTGAGCCACGTGTGGGGCTCTGTGCTCACAGCTCAGAGCCTGGAGCCTGCTTTGGATTCTGTGCCTCCCTCTCTCTCTACCCCTTCCCTGTTCATGATCTCTCTCTCTCCAAAAGTAAACATTTAAAAAAAAAATAAAATAAATAAATGGAGGTAAAAAATAAAAAGGCCTTCTGAAAAACAAGAGATATTTTCACCAACACCAATAATATCAAATATTGATGCTGAGAGTGCCTGGGTGGCTCAACTGGTTGAGCGTTCGACTTCAGCGCAGGTCATGATCTCATGGTTCGTGGGTTCGAGCCCCATATCGGGCTCTGTGCTGACAGCTCAGAGCCTGGAACCTGCTTCGGATTCTGTGTCTCCCTCTCTCTCTGCTCCTCCCCTGCTCTCTCTCTCTATCTCTCAAAAATGGATAAACATTAAAAAAAATTTTTTTTAATGTCGATGCTGGCCAGGACACAGTGCATTGCCGACCCCCGGGATGTCATCCTCCCTGGAAGAGTCCCAGCCTCGATTTGAATTCCAGAAGCCAAGTGGCACCGGGAATGGGGTGGGGTGGGGGTGTCAGGAACCCTGGCTGCTCAGGCCGGGCAGTGAGTGGCTCGAGTGAATGCGCCTCCACTTACATACCCTGATCGTTTACCTCCCTCTTTTCCCCGCGCTAGATCTATGAGCGAGAGGAAAGGAAAAAGGAGTTCAGGTTTAAACTCTTATCACTAAAGTGAGTCTCCCTCTACATTAAAAAACTATCCAGAGCCCGTGGCAGGAATGGGCTCTGTTCCGGGGGCATAAATTTGTGTGTGTGGAAAAAAGACTTATTGGTGAATTTAGCAGTATTTTTCGTGCAACTGGCAGTTGCTAACCATTACACCAGTATTTATTTGATTCTTAAAGAGTACAAAACCATGGACCACAAATAAAGAAGATGGAGTAATAGTTTGTGGCTGGGCCACTAGCTTTAAACTTGAAATGAAGTGTCCAGTTTTGAGTTACTGTGTCCAACCACCATTTGTACAGTTTGAAAAGTGGGGGCATTTTTCCAGGCTGTCAGTGCGACTGTAGTTCATTCCCGTGAATGATATCGCTGAAGGAGCAGCTGTTCTGCTACGAGACTTCACTCATGACCAGAATATATTAAATGTATTAATCTGCGCCTCCCGGCGTAATTTAGGAAGGTCCTCTATTTGACACATTCCTGCACATCCTTGTTTTATTGCTTGCTCCCGTAGGTAACCATGTCTAAAAGTCTTGCTCCCGAATGAAGTTAAAATTACATGTCACCCAATAGCATATGCAGTTTTGTAGCTTATTTTGCTGTCAAAATGACCACCCTGCAACAACATGAGACGTTAATGGGGACGCGGCGTGATTTACCTCGGCTGCCCTGAGCCCGCTGGCCAGGGAGGACTCCCTGCGGCCCAGTGCCCACCCCAGCTGGGTCTGTAACACCCAATGCGTGTCACCCAGCGGGGCAGGCCCCTCCTGAGAGGGGAGGAAGTGCTGTGCGAGATGACGCCGCCAAGTCATTGTTAACTTGCCTTAAGTTGCCGGGGGAAAATGTGTATTTCCGGCAGGTTCACGGCAGAGAGGACCGAGCCCGTTTCGCAGGCCGTTGGGCCGGGCTGACCTCGTAAGAATGTGCGCGAGACTTCACATGGATAGGTCTGATTTTTAGGCTAAAGGGAGCAGCGTTGATTTGCAATTTGATGCCATGCTTTTCCACCCTGCCAAGCCAGCATCTTTGGAACGTTTATCTCCGGTAAAAAGCAAGGCACAAAACCAGGGTATATGCCTTTTCATGAGAGTGTGGATTGTCCGTAGGGGAAGAGCATCACATGTAGTCGGAAGCCTCCTGGGGTTTGGACCAGTGGCTGCATTTGACGTTTCATGGATCCTACGTGCTTTTTGCCTTTGTGGGTCGCTTCCTCTATCTTATATATATAAATATATATATACTTTTATACGCATACTTTTAAGTATATAAAAATATATACATATATTTTTAAAATTTTAATATTTAATATCATATATTAAAATTTTTTTAATTTTTAAATTTATTTTTGAGAGAGAGAGAGCAAGTGAGCAGGAGAGGGGCAGAGGGAGAGGGAGACACAGAATCTGAAGCAGGATCCAGGCTCTGAGCTGTCAGCACAGAGCTCAATGCTGGGCTCAACCCATGAACCGCGAGATCGTGACCTGAGCCCAAGTCGGACGCTTAACCGACTGAGCTACCCAGGCGCCCCATTATCATATATTTTAAAGTAAAATGTACTTTTAAATATATAAAAATATATAAATATGTATTACATAGTTTTCATTTATATTTTATGACTGCATTGGTATCAAGAACAAAATCTAGGCTAGATCCACGATTATATAGTCTCAACTGTTATATTAATGTTTTTGTTTCTGCCTTTGATTTGAAAAGAAATGAAAACCTTCCCAGGGGCCCTAAGCTCAGTGCCTGATGGGTGCACGAGCCCTGACCTGAACTGCAGGATCCAAGCCTCAAATCTCTCTTTGGGAGTTTCTGTCTTTTCAGGCCCGAACAGCACGGCTGTGGCAGCTCCCGGGAGAGGGCTTAGGTGACCGGCATCGCCGGTCCCTGGAGCCTGGCCCGGATGGTTCCCCCTGCCCCCCCATGGCTCCCCACCTCGGGCGATGACGTCAGATGCATTCTTCTCCACTGGCTGCCTCCCCCTCCCGTTTATCTGTCTTTCTTTTAAACAAATAGGCCAGGGCCACTGCTATGGATTTTCCGGTGCATTTGCGTGCTGAGGACCAGAACGATCCACCTGCAGCCATGGCTGACGCGTTGATGGGAAGGGCGCTGGTTAATGATGGGCCACCTTGGCTGACCCCGACCCCATCGACCGCGGCCCTCTCCCCGGCCGGGCTTCCGCGGCCCCGTCAGCTGCGGGGAGCTTAAAGGGCAGCTGTCGTCCCCGGTCACCAAGCCCGCCATTAATAATGTTTTCATCCGTGACAGTGACAAACCCGCGGTACTTGAAGAGAGTTTATTAAGGTCAGTCTATAAATAAGAATTAAAATTTTTAAAAAATGGGTTGACACCGGTCAACAGACAGATGAAGAAAGCCATGGGGAGAAACAGCAGATACAGGACAGGGAGCCGGAAGGTGAGACCCAGCCGGTCGTCTCTCTCTGGCCTCGTCTGCCGTTCAGATTCCAAGAAGCGGCCTTAGGACTCGGAGGCTTCGTGAATCCAGGCCCTGGCTAATACTTTGCCGTTTAATGCCTGTTCTCTCGGCTGATAAAAAGAATTGCAGCCATTTCTCTATGTCAAGCCCATAACTGAGAGCTGGTAAAATTTAAATGTCTCATCCGTCCTCGGACTTGCATACAGACGGCCTCACACAAGCGCTCAGCTCCAGGCCCGCGGGCGAGTGGAGGCCGGTGGCCTGCTGGCCTGGTCCCTGCTGGCCTGGGAAGGATGCAGCAGGCGGCCATGGAGAGCTGTGAGCCGGAAGTGTCCTCCGGCACCTGTCCCCTGGCTTGAAGGGCAGGGTCCTCTCCTGCAGCCTGCGTGGGCCTGGGCTGTGGGTGCAGACTGTGTTGGAATCATCACAACCAAGATGATTTCTATTTTTATTTAAGTATTTATTATTATTATTTTTTAAGTGTATTTCTTTATTTCCAGAGAGACAGAGAGAACAAGCGGGGAAGGGGCGGAGAGAATTCCAGACAGGCTCCGCACTCAGTGTGGCACCTGATGCGGGGCTCAATCTCACAATCTGTCAGATCATGACCTGAGCCAAAACCAAGAGTCAGACGCTTAAATGATGGAGCCCCCCAGGCGCCCCTAAGTTGGTTTTTAATCACGTACCCAAACAACTGTTTCCAGAGCTCTTTCGCATGTGTTAGCTCATCGGGCCCACACGAGAAGAAGCCCGGGAGAGCCTCAGGACAAGTTTGGAAGATGTTCCAGGCACAGAGAGGTTAGGCTGGTCACTCAGGATGGAGGAGCAGAGCCAGGCCAGTGTCCACTAAATGTGGGGAGACGAGGTGGAGGAAGGCTGTGGGAAGGACGTCTAAGTGCTGAAGGGAAGTCGGGCTTAGCAGGCATTCTGCCTGGCAGGTGTGACCACGGGCACGGAAGCCCACTCGTCTTGGCTTCCGTGACCACCAGGGAGCACCGTGGTGGCCCTGGAGAGCTGTCGTGCCCTAAAGGACCTTCTGAAACATCACCCTATTGGAATTTGGTCTGGTTGGTGCTTTAGTCCACATACGGGAATGTCATCGTGTCCCCTCTTCCAGAAAACTAGACTGAAGCTCTATGGTAATTAATTCTGAGTTAAGCAGAATCATCGATAACTCAGAAAGCCCCTAATATGGAAGCAGGCAATAGAGAAGATGGTAAGTTCCTCTAAATGTCCTGTCCGTTAGCTCTCAGATACCCCACCATCTATGCTTAGAGCTGAAGGTTCTCAGGGGTCCACCAGAGACCAGGAGAGGTACAGACAGAACTCCTACCGGGATCTATAGGCAATAAGAACAACTTCAGAGCTCGGAGTCTGGAAGAGAGGCTTCTGGAAACTAATGGGGTTTGGCAAATGTCTGGTGAGCGTGCCTTCCACGCCTCGGCCTGAGCCAGGGAGCGCCGAGGAAAGGCCGAAGGGCAGTGGCCCGGGTCGCTGAGCTTTAGGGGGAGAAGGGGCAGGCATGTGCCCAGCTGTGCCCTGTGCTGTAGGAACGGCGCTAGCAGTGTACCTTCTCCTGCCGTGAGGACGTCCACTGGCCGGAAGGAGTTCTAGGGAAGCCTCACAGGGGACTCTCCCCATGGAACTGAGTCGTGAAGGACCGGTGGGAAAATGGCACGTGGGAAAGGGAAGGGCAGGCTATGTCACATTAGGGGGTGAATTGTGTCCCCTCAAATTCATGTTGTGAAGTCCTAACTCTCAGGACCTCCGAATGTGACTGTATTTGGAGAGAGGGCTAAATTTAACTTCAAAAAATTGTTTTCAGTGTTTATTTACTTTTGAGAAACAGAGCATGAGCGTGGAGAGGGGCAGAGAGAGAGAGAGATACAGAATCCGAAGCAGGCTCCAGGCCCCGACTTGTCAGCACAGAGCCCGACGTGGGGCCTGAACCCATGAACCATGAGATCATGACCTGAGCTGAAGACGGACGCTTAACCAGCTGAGCCACTCAGATGCTCCCTCTAAACTTAACTTTAGATGAGGTCATTGAGGTGGGGTCTAACCCAATATGACTGGATGGCTGCTGGGAAAATCCATCTATGCTCAAAGCCAAGGTCGTGTTGGAAGATGTTTTGGATGCTCTCTGCTGACATTGTGGTGCAGGGGGAGGATGGTGGGCTGGATACTAGCCCCCACATACATCAGGTCCCAGTCCCAAAAGCCTGCAAAATTTCCCTGTAAGGAGAAAGGGTCTTTGCAGATGTGATCTTGAGATAGGGAGATCATTCCAGATAATTCCAGTAAGCCCTAAATACAATTACATGTATTTTTATAAGAGGGAGACGGGGATTTTATACACAGAGGAGAAGACAATATGAAGACACAACAGAGACGCTGTCCTTGAAGATGGGAGTGACGTGACCCCAAGCCATGCAATGGTGACAGCCACCTGCAGCTGGGCAGGCGAGGAGCAGAATTCTCCCCTGGAGTTTGAAAAATGATCCCGACCACACCTTGATTTGGGCCCAGTTACACTGATTTCACACTTCTGGCCCAAGAACCGCAAGAGAATAAACTGTTCTGTTATGCCACCTCGTCTGTGGTGATTTGTCACAGCAGCCACAGGGGACTCCTACAGAGACTCGGGCCAGGGCTCTGGGCTCAGCCCTAACACCTGCTAGGTGTCCGGCCAAGACCACTGTGCTCTGTCCGTGGCCTCCGCTTACGCCCCTGTGTGATGGGAGCGGCAGTCGGTCTGCCCCGCACACTCCACGCCCGACTCTCTGACGCTAAGACAGTTCTTCGGGGGCCTCGTAGATTCACACGTGGTTGGACCCAGTGAGGTAGCAAGCCTGGAGGCCCCAGGGACACTGGCCTGGAAAGGCCCTGACACCTATGAAATGTCACTAAGGCTGGAGAAAAGAGGGAAAACGATATTTTGCTTCCCAAAGGCCCGGAGCCTCCTAGACTGGCCCGTCCCCCCTGGTCCCATCTCCAGTGACGAGCAGCGCTGGCGTCCCAGCCAAGAGCTTGACTCAGTGGAGGGATCGCCCCCTCTCTCCAGCCAAGGCTTGCGGGTGAGGGACAGCATGTACCCGGGTAGGGTAGGCGGAGCAGGGGTGACGGGGCTCCAGGCAGCCCCTAACCAGCGGGGCAGACTGCTCTTCATGACTCGCCACCAGCCCTGGGGGTGATTCCAGGCCAGGAGACATGCAGGTTTTGCTACTGGTGATGGCAATTCTGTGGACGCACCTGTGTTACCTGGCGGCAAACCCTCCTGGGGTCCGTTCCCGGCTCCTGGTCCCTCCTCCTTCCCGCACCTCTCTGACCTGGATCCCAGCCCCATCCACTTCATCCCTGCTCACATCCGTCACAGCACTTATCACGGCCTGAAATTACCCATTTTTTACCTTGTATATTGTCCTCCTCTCCCTCTAAGAAGGTAGGTGCATGGAGGACGCTAGGCTGTACCCCCAGTGCGTCTGTGTGGGGTGGATCCCACTCCACAAATAATGGATGAGTGAATGGACGAGTGAATGAACAAGAAGGCCAGTCAAGGCCCAGAACAATCTCTCCCGGATGGCAAGAGGGGGCCTCCGAATCAGATGAACCCTCAGCTGGAAAGTGAAGTCCTCTGAGCAAGCAGACCTGCCCCCGTTCTTCTAGGCTCAGCATTCATTGGGCTGATTTCTAGGAATCTCTAGAGAGCGTTCCAGAAGCTTCCAGAGCAGAAGTGCATGGAAGGTTCCTTCTCCCTGATCCTGGGCTTGAAGTCCAGGGGCAGAGAGACCCAGGGATGCCACTGTGATGCATGTGGCAGGTTATGATGATGTGCCTGGGGATTAGATGGGACCCAGAGGGATGGCGGCCGGCGAGACGGATCCAGACGGAGCATCTTGAGTGCACTTCATTGATTTTTTCCCCCAGTGTTTAAAGCAAAGTCCCAAAGGCATATAGCTGGGCTTCTTTCAAACAATGGCAGTCATATTTCAATCCATAATCTCACCATAACTGGCGATGTCTAACATGCTTAGGCTGCTGAGACCCGGTCTGCACAGCTCCCCCTGCTTGAACCCACCACGGCCTCAGCCACGTTCTAGAGATGGGGGTGCCCTTTTCACTCCTTCCCGGGATCTGATTCCCTCCGTGACATTTTAATCAGTTCAAACTGGAAGGAAATCTTCTCTTCATCACCCTCTGAAAATCTTTAATTGTTAAAAAATTCTTTTTTTGCTGCTTAAAGTTTCATTACTTTTAAACAATCCAATTTTACGGGCATTGCATCCTTAATGTGACCTAATTACGGGGGATGTGTTGATAAAGAAGTGGGTTACTGCATTCAGGAAGATAAAGAAGTGGGTTACTGCATTCAGGAAGTTTTGCCTGCCTGAGGCAGGGGACCATGTGGGGATGTTCAGGGGGTCCTACATCTCTATACTCCGTAATTACACATATTTTTATTAGGGGGCAGGGAAAATGCTTCGTTACAAATGATTAAGTTAACCACGGCCAGCACTGCACAGAGGAGACACAAACCTTACTTCAAAGCAACGAAATCAGGAGCTTCAGAGTACAACCTTGCTGCCTTTGCTACTTTTCCACTCTTCCTCTTTCTCTACAGCTGCTTTGGGGGAGGCGGAGCTTCCCCCCACTCTCCGCCCCCCTCCTGCCTCCACCCCCACCCCGTCCCCATCCTCTTTCCAGAACCACAAACAGCTCCCTGCTCTCCACGACTTCTCTCTTCCGCACTTCACCCCTCCGCGCCTCATCCCTACTGAGTTCTGTGGTTCAGGTTGTGCCGACTGTTGTGTTCATCCTCAAATCCGTTTTCTCGGTGTGCAAGATGTTTCCGTGTTGATCTGGCTGCATTTCGGGGACGAGAGATGCAAAAAAACCTCCATGCTGTTCCGCCATCTTGGCTCCTCCTGCCTTTACTACCTTTAAATCTGCCTTTACGGCACCAGTCAGTCCTCACTGGATTGCTGTCCCCTCAAGAGGCAGCAGGGAGATTCCCCTGCTTGACTCCACGTGAGAGGCTTGGGGTCAGGAAACCTACATTTGAGTCTCGGCTCAGCTTCTTAACCAGCCGCGTGGTCTTGGGTGAGTCATTTTTGTCCTGAGCTCTGGTTCTCTCATCGGTAAAATTGGGAAATAGTAAGTGAAGCCTCCCCAGAAGTTGTGAGGGTCACCCGGGATGATGGAAATAAAGATGCTTTACAAACTAGAAGGGCCGGACACTGCTCAGAGGGCCCGCCTTCCCTGGAGAACGAAGGAGGATCTTAGGGAAGCTTGGTTGCCTACGTTTGCAGCTCACGGGCCAAGCCGGAATCCTTCACTGCAGACCTTCCATCCCGCCCTCTGTCTGAACACCCCAACACTCCTCCTACCCTTTCAGGAGCCCCACTGCGCTCCGGGGCCCCAAGTCAGACATCCTGATCTCGTATCTTCATGCCCTGCTTTCATTCTCCTTGCTAGTGACTGTAGGCCTGTGAAATGGGTATTTCAGAGAGCCCAATGCATGGGGTGTAGAGCCTCCACCCGCACAATCCAGACTCTGTTTTTACTCACAATCCAGTCACATGATGATGGGCGATTCTCTGAAATCAGTCACATGGTTTTATCAGTGGCCTCAAAAACCATAGATTCCTTTAGGGTTAAATATACGTGTGCATATTGGGGCACCTGGTGGCTCAGTCGTTTAAGTGTCTGACTTTAGCTCAGGTCTGATCTCACCGTTTGTGAGTTCAAGCCCCGTATCAGGCTCTGTGCTGACAGCTCAGAGCCTGGAGCCTGCTTCAGATTCTGTCTCCCTCTCTTCCCCTCCCCCGCTCACCCTGTCTTTCTCTCTCTCTCTTTTAAAAATAAATGAACATTAACATTTTTTAAATATACATGTGCATATAGGCAAGGCCATTGTCCTCAAAGAAAGCGAGCACTGCACAGAGGCTACGGCCATCTTTGCCATCGGTGGGTGCCCTCCCGCCTGCCACCTAGAGTCGCTCTGGAGCCGTGGTCACCTACCGTCATTTGCAGATTCTACATCTGGTCTAGTACCTCCGCCTGCTATATGTGCCGCATGTTTATTCTTTGTCATGGAAAATGACACATCCTGTTTGGGGAATGACATGACTTAGCAGAGACCCTTCAGATGCCCCTCGGTGGGACCAGGGGCCACTGGACAGTGAGCGAATACAGACCACAGTCCCATCGAACACTCTGGGGAGTCGTCAGGTCACAGAAATGCTGTCCTAGAAGGTTGCCCACAGCCCAACAAAAGAAACCCAGAAGCCGAAAGCAGGAAGCTGCTTCTCCCCCCAGCAGGGGGGCTGGGCACTGATGGGAAGGACTCTGGGGCGGGGGTGTCTGCTGAGGGGCTTTGCTGTTCTGGCCGCTTCCTTTGGTTGATGGGCACCACCGTCAACCCCCTTTACCCCCGGAGCTGCTGCATTCCCCGGTGGTGGGTTTGGCTCCCATCTCCCCCAAGACAAAAGGCGCTAAGGCAACTGGAATGATGGTTGTGATTAATCATTCCTGACATCTAACGGGTTTGCTGCGGAGGTCATCTGATACGGTGGCAAAACCCATGGCCCAAGGAGCAGCGCCCGTACTTTTTAACCGGGGGGGGGGGGGGGGGGGGGGGGGGGGGGGGGGGGCGGAGACTGGAGACATCGCTGGCCTCTTAGAGCCTCGGTGTCCTTACCTCTAAAATGGGACCAGTGATCATTACAATTACAGTCGCCATTCTGGCACAGGGTCGTTGTAAAGATTCAACGGAATCAGCTGTGCAAATTACCCAGCAAATGCTAAATGTTCAATATATTTTGTTCCTGTTCAGAAGTACTTTCACTTGTGTTAATCACATTTTATCCTCATGGTAACTTTGTGAGTTTGTAATTATTATAACTGTTTTTTGCTGATGAGGAAAATAGGGCTCCAGGAAGGCCCTGGACTCCCTTGTGATCACTGAGCCAGCAGAGGGTGGAGCCGGAAATGGCCCCAGTGACCCCCACCCCCCACCCTGCGCTGGCTGAGCCACCTTGGATCTTCAGGGTGCCTCAGAGGTTCATTTTCCTCCCCAAACCATTCCCAAAGCCCATCAGCAGGACCATCTAGACTCGCACTGTCTACATCACGGAACGTGTGGCCACATGGAGTTAAAATTAAATCATGTTAAAAGTGCAGTTCTTCGGTGCTTGTGGCTGGTGGTCACCATATTGGACAGTGTGGCATTTTCATTGCCTCAGAAGGTTCTCTTGGGCAACGCTGAGCTCTCTTCTCAGCTTGACCTTTGTCTCCACGCACAAAAAACTCTCCTTGGGTCAAAAACGGTGCTCATTTTATTAGCACAAATCAAAGAAAAGATGGGAAGGTTTCTCGATCAGTAGCCAACATGACAGCCAAGACAGAGATGTTACCATTTTGACCAGAAGTAACAAAATCCTGGCAGGGCAAAAGGGAAAATTCACTCATCAAGTATTGTTTAAATTATTTGAAAATATACTGCATCTGTTTAATGTTTAAAGCAAAAGAAAGTGGCAAAGTAACCGAGCATGAGATAGCTTTCAATAAATAATCATGGAATAAATAGGAATATTCGCATGGGAGCCCTGGAAATGCACGAGTAGTTTGGTACCAATAAAATGCAAAGGATAAAAATAAAATACAATACAGCAGCAAAAGTATTTGTATAAATCATGAAAATGTAAGGAAAGAAAAAGAGCCAGCTGCCCCAGCTCACATTTGGAACAAGGTAATACGAGAAATATAAGTCTGCCACCAAAGACCGTATTAGAAGCTGGAAATAACGAACATGATTGCATTGTAGTTTTTCCAAGGGTGAAATTTACAAACGATTTACTGTAAATGTTTACCCAGTGTACAATAGAGAAATGTGATCAGAGATAATTTATCTTAAAATTTTCACCGGATTCTTACGTATTCCACTTGAGAAAGGGGCGCGGGGGGTTTAAAACATATTGTATATTCACCTCCGCAACTCCTCCTTCCACCGCCCCCCCTTTTTTTCTTCTTCTTTTTGGCTTAACTTGCGCTGCGGACAAAGTTGTCCCTTTGAGCCTCTGTTAAGAAAGTGAAGCATTGTGGCCTGCAGTGAGGTGTTAATTGATGACCAATCAGATCGATATCCGTTCCATTAATCAACAGTTTCAGAGCAAAATCCACTCCTCTTATGGGAGAGAAGTTTGGTTGATGGATCTGCCCCCATGGGTCTGGTCGTACCCACTAGGGTCCAGCTCCTCAGCTGTTGGACAGACCATTCCCCAGCTCCGTTTGTGTTATAGGCAATATCTTCGGGGTTGGAAGACAGAAGTTCAGGTTCAGCTCTGCCCTTCCCTCCCACCAGGGCTGCCCCAACTTGTATGGTTTCTTTGTCAGTAAGATGAGGCCAATGAGTACGATTTTAGTAACATTCGTACCGTGAAGCACGATGTGAGCGAGTTTGCT